>JASPKZ010003976.1:0-125807 GCA_030220185.1 Diploptera punctata | reverse complement strand
ATGAATTTGAAATACCCGGTTATAAAGAAAGAGGACTGATTTGGAAATTCTTCAGTCGGCCACCAGATGGCGCGGAGGTCAGTCTGCAGGATAGAAGGCCGTTGGACGTCAGTTGTGAACGTGACGCAGCATTGACAATGTCACAAATTATGTGAAGAAACCCAGGGTCTGCTATGAATTATGAAGTATGAGGTGAGTGAAATAATAAAAAATAAACAATACATACATTAATGTTGGGAATTTTATATTATGACTCAGTGAGTTATGGCAGCAGCTGATGAGGGGAGCAATAGCGGTTCTTCTGTTGATGAACATAGATATATGAGGTAAGAATATTCATGAATCAGTTTCACATTGAACTTATATAGGAAAAACTTGCTATGAGGTTTAATTAAGAATTTAATACCTCACCTCATATCCTGTCTTCTAATTATACCAGTTTCAAAGGTTGAGCAGCTTCATCTTCAGTAATTTCTTGCCAACTGATATGTCGATCAGGAGAACTGCTGCTTCTGCCCTCTGTTGGTGGACCGGATGAACCTCCGAATCAAATCAATTTCCCTGGGAATTAAAAAATGAATGAATTTTGATATTCCCATGGATGGAGTAAGAAGCAGTGCTCCTGTACAACAGAACATCAGTCGTATAACCACTGAAGATGTAACCACTAAGGTTAAGAAACTGGTCTAAATAGAAGAATTGTAAATTAATGAGTCATTTTAACATCTTACCTCATATTTCATGTTTTTCAAACACGGTAACTATAGTTTTCAAATGATCTTGTCATTCATTTTCAACCGCCATTATGACTCAAATTTTAACTTTGAAGAAGAATTGTATTTTAAATTTAAATTAACCTCCTATAATAGTTGAATATGAAATATATTGCAACTATTTGAATGTGTTTTCAGGGTAATGAGGGGATGCTGCTGGGTAATCAGGCGGCAGGATTTGGAGGACCTCGTAATGTTGCTTCCAATTCATTCCTGCGCCAGAGTCCATCTCCTTCAGCTCTGCAGGCATCTCCTGCTGGACTGGGAGGTGCTCCGCCCAGGTAATACCTTAACAATGTTTGACCAAGGCCCACTCTGGTGATAATATGGCTACAAATGCTACATCCTTACTTATCTTTAACTGGTCCATATACAGTAGCAGCTGGACATGCCTCACTCCCACATAGCGTATCTCATGCCGTTACCAAGCATGTGCTGTTTCAATTCCCATGAGGAAAGATAACTTGAGGTCTTGAGTTCTAAACCTGATTCGCGCAGAAATTTTTCTCTTTAGTATATTAACTATTGCTTACTGTGTATATTGTTAGCCACAGTGGTCTAGTGGTTATGTTTCTTGCCTCTAATCCTGAGGGTTGCAGGTTCAAACCCGGCCAAGATCAATGTATTTTTAGGATGGAAAAAACTGAGAATTAAGTCCTCTGGGAGGGACTTTCAGCTGATACTAGATAATACAGTTGGTTAGTGCACTAGGACATGGAGCTAGAGATCTTTGTTTGAAATCCCAGTTGAACCAAAAATTTTCTCTTCAAAAAATAATTTTTATCAGGTTTGAAAGCAATTGAATGTCCCACTAACTAGTTGCTAGCAAGGAGGTGGTAAGTCGAACGATGGGGTTGCCATCTTTAAGCATCTGGACCTGCTACAATACTGCATTTACTCAGTATTAGTTGGAATGGTTATACCGCCATGACTCGGTCCTTGTTAAAACAGGTTGCACCACGAGAAGGTGAGGTTGAGAATTGAGTAGGAGAGGTTATATGAGACACTTCACTACTCCTTGCAACTTCAAAAATAATTAACTACTGTCCAAATGGGAAACGGTCACTTGGTCGACCTATGAAAAGATGGCACGAAAACCGCTTTCTCAGGCCGTAACAGTTCTTCTAGGACTATACCTGGCAGGATGATGATGATGATGATGATGAAAAATAATTAATCAAATCATGGTAGCAACAGCTATTAGTCTTCGGATGAATGAGACTTGTTATAAGTTGAAGGAAATGCCATTGTTTGAATGGTGTAATTGGACAGCACACTCGTGCGGAGAATGAGAGGTCCAGGATTCAAATCCCGGTTCAGACATTAATTTTTCTTTTTGTACTGGTGCTTCTTGCGCCTATAATTGTTGTTCATTTTGCAGCAAAATATCAAAATCTGCTCCCAGGGGACACCGCGTGGAGGCAAACAACCTTGTCTCTATTAAGAAAGCATTCCAAATGGAAAGCATGAAAGAAAACATTGCAACAGCCAGAGGGAAATCATGGGAAAAAATTGATGAGCTATACACAGAAATAAAATATAAAGGCCGCAAGGAAGCAGTAGCAAAATTCAGACTGATGTCAGGACACGACTGCCTGGCTCACCACCTCCACAGAATAAACGTTTTCCAATCCGACAGATGTGTCATATGCAAAGACCCGGACCTCATCATGGACAAACACCACCTTCTAGTCTGTCCAGCTTTAAATCCAACTGCACAATACTCTAAGGACCTTGTCCGCTTGTACTGGGAAGCCAGAGAGAAAATGACTTAAGCGTCAAATCTCGCCATTAGAAAACAACAACAACATTAATTTTTCTTTCTTAAATTTGATTCTATCTAGGATTGGAAAATGTTAAAAAGCATTGAAAATCAAATCATGTTGGATTGCATAATGTGCAGTTGTCAGAATTAATTATTGCAAGTTTTGCCAGGTGTTTATTTTGAAAAGTTAGAGTTGTAATTGTGTGTTGCAGTAACCAGATGGCAGCATCTCCTGCACTGGTGCCGTCACCGAGTGCACAGCTGACTCCCATGTCCGGGGCACAGCGCTCTGCAGGTGAGAGTGACAATATGATCAATCAGTTATAAACACCGAGCCTCATTCAAAGTTAAATATAGGAAATAACATTATGAGGTTCTTAATTATAAAGAATGAGTCATTTTTTAACATCTTACCTCTAAGTTTTCTTAAACATGGGAACTGCAGTTTTCAAAAGGAAACATCCCTTCCATTTTCAACCAACATTATAATGATTTTTTTATTATTGATTTAACATTTCTCAATGAAAGATAAATTTAATTTGAAGAGAAAAATTTTCGCCTAGACCGGACTCGAACCCGGGACCCTTGGCTTTCCGGGCCAAGGGTCCCGGGTTCGAGTCCCGGTCTAGGCGAAAATTTTTCTCTTCAAATTAAATTTATTATAATGACTATTTAACTTATGCCCCTAATGGGAGTCAATGACCAATCACGTTACAATGATTTTTTATTTACAACCAATCACAGTCATGTTTCACCTTGCTCTTTATCGATTTCTCTTTATCAGCTCCTGCTTTTGTGATAAACAAAGCTCCTCCTTTTTAATGTTCTGAACAGGTCAAAAAATTATTTTCTCCAACAAATACATTGAATATAGCAAATAATGAAGAGATTCCTTGATTTTACTGAGTTGTTTACTAAAAAAAATAAATGAATAACCCGTAATGTTGATTATGATATATAGTTTAATGTGTTTCATTATTTCTCCACTTGGGTGCACTCTTACAATATTGCGATCTTATTTGGCAATAAATAATATGATCAAGCTGCAGTGAATGAACATAACCTCACATTTCTAATTTGTTTTCAAACATCGCCGTTTACATTAAATATATAAATATTTTAAAATAACTATAGTTAAACAATGATTTGTGAGTAAACAGCTTAATTTTATTCATTAAATAGTCCTAACAAATGCCACTCTTGATTTCCAAACTCTCTAGATAAATTGGAAATCACTTGTGGCATTATTTATGATAAATGGGAGGGATGTGTCCTTTTGAAAACTGCAGTTCTTGTGTTTAAGAAAACATAAACTATGAGGTAAGGTGTTAAAAAAATTACTCATTTTTCATGACCTCACCTCATATTTTGCTCTCTCACCTGGAAAGTCTTGTATAATCACTCCTGGTGGTGGGCAGACAAACCTTACAATTAAATTATTTTTCCCTGGAACTCCAAAATTCATTATTTTGTCTCTGTTTTTCTGGAAGTATATTTCTTCCTCTTACTGACAGTTTTGTTGGTTTTGCACTTGTTTCAGCAATTTTGATTTTTCTTCAGTTCTGTGACTTTCTGTACATATGATCACCTATTGCCAATTTTTCTCTTTCTTTCTGACCAGCTTCATGGTTTTGTGGTCATAGCTTCTAACTACAGTTAGTGAATTTCCAGATTTTATTCCTGGTAACATCACACGATGTTCTCTGGTTCCCCTGGTCTGTAATTTAGGTTAAGTTTAATTTTAAGGAATCTCCTGGTGGTCCATTACCATTTATCACCTGTCATATCTCCATAATAACGTAACTCTGCCTTTCAGGTGCCCCAACTTCAGAAGTGGTTTACAATTCAGGAGAGAATATGAAGAAGAAGATGTTACACGTTGTGGTGACCATTTAAAGAAGATGAATATATTATAGCACCACTTCATGTTATGTAGTAGCACTGGGTGGTGGACTTCTTCAAGATTAATTATATTTGTGTTGTGTTTTTTGACTCACCTCATATTTCTTGATTTTTATGCAAACTGGTTTCGTTGCTATCTGTGCCACATTCTCTATGCATCACAACTGTTTTCTTTTGATTGTCCCTCCTGCAAATTGATTTCTGTGCCCTCTGTTGGCTGACCGATGAACTTCCAAATCAAATGGTGAAATTAAACCTCATAGTGATTAATTCCTATAAAAGTTAAAAAAAATTCCAAATCAAATGTTTTTCCCTTTCACCGGGAATTTCAAAATTCATAGTTTCTTTTTATTCATATAGATATAAATTTTCTCCCAAATTGTGAGTTCCTTAGATTTTTCTAACTGTTTAAGTAATTTGCCTTACGTTTCAATTCTGTGTTTTTATGACCAAGCATTTCTCCATTTTTAACATTTCAAAGGTGTTCTTTCAGTCTTGTATTTAAATTCCTTTTTGTTTTTCCTATCTATATCTTTTTACAATCAATTTGATAAATCCCTGATTTGTTGCCATCTTCAATCTTTTCATTTTTGTTGGTTTTGGTTAAATTATTCAAACTGTAATAATTTTTCAGTTCTAATCTAATGTTAAATTTTTGAAATTTATTAAATACTAAAGGGCAGTATGTAAATTTCTTGAATTTTTTGCCAATTTCTTTATCTGTCTGAAGAGTATTTTCTTTTATCACTTTTTGTTTTTCGAATTTTTCTATTATTTTCTTATGAATCATCTTTTCTTGAAAACCATTATCTTTTGCTATTTTTTATAATGTTTTTTCTCTTTTTTAAAATTTTCTCTGCTCATGGTAACGTTCACAAGTATCTATGTTAAACTATTAAATACTGCCTCTTTATGTGGAATATGGTTAAAACCTGTTGCTTTAAGATAATTATTAATGTCCTTCAAGATGTCCTGGGTTCAATTTGTTTGCCACGGTTTGTAAGACTCCCTTCAGGGGAACAGAGGGAAGACTAAAAATTGTTTTCATTCAAATGAAAACACTGAGTAAATTTGAGAATATATCTTCTGCGTTTATGCTCACATTTATCTATTTTAACTACGATGAAACTTGTATTTTTCCGCTTTACGTTCGCTTATATTTTGACCGTTATTAATGGTGAAGTTAATTATGACTCAATCAACACAAATTATGTTATTCAAAATTTACTACGTTGACTTTAAATTAACTGCACATATATTGTAATGTGATGCAGTATTCTTTCATTTATCAATAGATTTGTGCTTAATATTAAATAAATCATGTGCAACCGTTACTGTTTGGACTTGTCACCATGACATCTTCCAGTGCAATGTTCAGATTATGAAGGATCTCCTTCCCACAATTTCTGTTCTTCTTAACCCGTCAGTGACGCACCCTTTTACTTGCTTTCATACTGCATGGACGGAGGCCATTTTAACATTTTAGTATTCCTAGAACACTGATTTATATAAACATGATCATAACTTTTTTAAATATCGATGGATTTGAACGAAATTTTTACTTGTTAGCTCAGAAATAAATGAGAAATTTAATACATACTGTATGGAGTTCAGTAGCCTTTATAAACTATTAAAAAAATTTTGAAATCTGAATTTCTCTCTCATGATACACATTTTTACTAAATAATTTGATTTGCTCACATTGGACATCCCTGTTTCTTTCTGTGAGACACTAAATATATTGTGTGGCATAGTGCTGATTCATCTGTAACTTGTATATACAAAAGCAGCTGACATAACCAAAATCAGAATGAATATTTAGAAGAGTGAACTCAAGCTCAATCTTGTGTCAAAGCACTAGCAATGTTTATACTTAGAATCTGAATTATTGCTTGGATTCGTATAAAAATTCTACAGCAGTTATTTACAACTACACAGACCATAAAAATAATTTTCTCTTATTTTAGTACTATTAATTTTAGAAATAAAAAATCACATAACCTTAGTAGTTGAGCTTGGTGTGATACAGCTTGAAACACTCTTCAATACACAGACCTACATCACATTCCTGGCAACAATAAACAGATGTCTTTCTTCTCCCATGTTTAGTACAAACAACACACCTCCTTTGAGGTTTCAATTTATCACTTTTAGGAGTAATTTTTCTGATGAAGTGTCTTTTAGGTTACGACTGGCCATAATTACGTATATAACGCACGACACCGCGCCTCAGACTGATTCCTTGTAAGTAACATCTATTTGAAAGAGGCAAAATAAATCAGGTATTCCCCTAAACAGGTCGATTTATATATCAATCGATAGCTTGTATATCATTTTATCGACCTGAAAAATTAGATTGTGTATAAGTTTATTAGAAGCCCTGCAGAAAGCAGCACAAAGCTAGGTCTGTGTGCCATCGAGTGTTGAAGTAAGAAACTACTTCAACCTCAATACCACATGCACAAAATGTGATCACAGCTGATTCATACACTTAGAAAGAAAGCTAAGATCTTAGGCTTCAAAATTATATTGTTCATACGCAAATATAAGAATATACAGCAGTAAAAAAAAACAAATGAAAAGGTCGTGCGCATTTAGAGAAAATTACGATTACTTCAATCTCATCTGATTTTTAAAAAAATAATATGAAATTAAATTTTAAACAAATATTATTTTTATTCATATGTCCTGAAAGCTCATAATTTCTACGTTAAACACAAATAAATTACATATTTGTAGCTTCAAAAATGTACGATCCAGAACAAAAGAAAACACGCCTGCATAGGTCTATACCACGTATAGATGTCGGCAATAAGTGAAGAAGAGAGGGTCTATACCACGTATGGATGTCGGCGCTGACGGGTTAAGCCATGCAAATGTGATTGGTTAATCAACCTGTCCCATGAGTACTATTGGTTGACCCACATCCAAGTTATCCAATCACTTTAAAGTAATGTGGCAGTTACTATTTCAAACTCCTTCAAATTCTTAACTGATTCTAGAAATTTTCCAGAACCATATAATATTCTCAACAATAACTTATATTGAGTTATATTTTTTTTATGATATAAAAAATATGAATTTCTCCATATTCATAATTATGACATTTCAACTGATTTTCCTTGAATAAAAAAAATGAATATTAAAGATATATCCATCCACAGTAATTCTGCCCGAGGGCAGCTCCTTCACTGCAATCATAGCATTTTCATGCTATGCTTGCAGCTTTAATAGGGAATTGTAGGTGTGGTAGCTTCCCGTTGCTTTCCACACCGATGAAGGATGACGATAATGATGGCCATATGATTTCTGGGACCGTGTGGGCCTTAAAGTTTTCTTGACATTTGTCTTAGAGTTCAGGAAAAACCTCGCCCAGAAAAACTGCCCCAACGGGGATCGAACCTAGGCCCGCTGTGTGACAAGGCAGCACGCTACCTCGAAACCACAGCGGTGGACTAAAGATATATCGTTTTTTTTTTTAATATAGTAACTGCTATTATTATTAAATAGGGTAAATATCCAACTAAATTTCAGAAATGTCATAGGGCGAATCTAGTGATAATGAACAAAAAAATTATTGTATTTCAGTGAGAAGTATTAAATTAATAATAAAAACATAAAAAAATAATAATACAGTATTAATTAAGACATTTCGTCTGTACATTCTTACCTCTTATAAAATCAACCATAAGAGATAAGAATGTACAGACTAAATATCTTAATTATTAAATAATCCTCTTAATGTTACTTCCTATTGTATTTTAAAATGCAGCGTTACCCCGCTTTTACATTCCCACATTTGACGTTTTCCCGCCTTTTACATCATTTAAAGGTCCCTTCTGTTTCCCTATATTCACAATGTACTAAAATCCTGGTGTTAGGTTTTTGCAATTTTATTTTCCCGCCATATGCGTCACATCACGTCGATCTTCAGCGTTAGAAATCGAAATTATTTAATCGATTATCTCGGATCTGTACAATCGATATTTAGTAGAGCAAGTCATTGAGCCAACGAAGCTGGTTTCTGTACAATCGATAAAGAACAAAGTAAGTTTAATGAGCCAACGAAGCTGGCTTTTTTTACAATCGATAAAGAGTCGATCTCATTCATTGAGCCAACGAAGCTGGCTCAGAGCTTTCAAACATTTCTGTAATTCAACCCGTGTATTGCTATGCCAAAACAAAATTACTTTAATCTCTCAGTAAAGATTTATAGTGCTAATTATTGTGAGTTAGGGTTTTTCTTAAAATTTTTGGACCAAAGAGAGATGAACAGACAGGTGAATGGAGAAGACTACATAACAATGAACTACATGGTCTTTATAGGAAGCCAGATATAATAAGAACAGTTAAGTCTCGTGGACTGCGATGGGCAGGACATGTTGCGCATGTGGGGAATGAAAGACGTGCATGGAAGCTTCTTGTAGGAAACCCAGAGGGAAAACGCCCAGTTGGTAGACCAAGAATGAGGTGGGAGAACAACCTTAACTATGATTTGAGGGAAGTAGATTATACAGGGGATGATTGGAAAACATCAGGATAGGGATGTATGGAGAGCTTATGTCTGCATGGCCATGAACCTACGGATTCGATAGTGTCAGTTAGTTGTTTAATGTATTGATGGCATTGTTAATAGCCCTAGCTCTCTGCCTTCGGACGTAAGAGAATCATATAAGAATTAGCTCATTATAGGGATGTATGGAGAGCTTATATCCGTGCGGCCATGAACCTACGGGTTGGATAGTGCCAGTGAGTAAGTCTTCTTCTTCCTCACGGTTTAGGCTTATTTACTAGCCTGTTCCGGCTCCAAATTGCTGCTCTTTCCATCTTTTCTTTGGTCTTCCCAAACTACTTCTTCCTCGTGGTGAATAGCTGTATGCTGCTTTTGGTATTCTATTCTCAGTCATCCTTGCCAAGTGTTCTTTCCAGTAAGTAAGTAAGGTTTTTAGACTCACCTCATATTTTTGTTTATATTTCTTGCAGACTAGTTTCTTCACACTTGTGTGACATTGTCAATGCCTCCCTGACTCATAATAAATAAAAGAAACCTCATAGTGTTACTTTCTTCAAATATTAAATTCATAGTGCTGCTTGCTGCATCTCTCCTTGTTATTTATTTTTGAAATAGAGAAAGTAAAAGAAAGTAATTTTATGTTTACAGCAGTTCAAAATGCACATTATATTAAACGATTATAGGAAAATCACTATGAGGTAATACAAAGTGTTGTCTGTATTATCTGTGACAACTGAAGATGAGGCTAACAAGCATTAAAACATGTGTCTAACAGAAACAATGATATGAGGTAAGAATAATACAGACAACACATTTTATTAAGTAGAACCTCGTAATGTTACTTCCTATTGAATTTTCAAATCACTATGAGGTTTAATTTAAAATAAAATTCTTTACACCTCACCTCATATCCTGTCTTCTAAATAAATCAAAGACAGGATGTGAGGTGTAAAGAATTTTATTTTAATTAAAAGAAACTTTGCATTATTTAGCAATTATTGTATATTATCCCAGTCATTGTTTTTTTTTTCTTTCATCTTGTAGAACTGTTTTATAATGTGGGATTAACTTTTTTTTTTAGTTCCTAATTGTTTGCCATAATTTACACCACTTTCCCTCTGGTCCCTTGAAAAGTGTAAAAGAGGCCGTATACTGTATTTCTAAGGTGCCTGCTCCAGGTGAGAGAACAAAATATGAGATTAAAATCCATGGCACAAGCCTAGAAGTTACATGGCCTCACATCCACATGTGTTATACGGAGAGGTGGACGATCATTCAGCCAATATAGTGAGGTGTATATTACAAATTCTATATCTGTATACATTAATCTCATGCTGTTACTTTGTACCAATTTTTGGAATATGATAATGACTATGTTGTAGGGATGCTCCATCGCCCAGCAGTTCTCTCACACTCCAGGACCTGCAGTGCCCACACCCAGTCCCTGCAGTCTTCAGGAGGACCAGGCCTACAAGGAGAAAGTGCGGCAACTCAGCAAGTACATAGAACCCTTGCATCGAATGATCAACAGACTCGGCAACGATGGTTAGTAATTCTCATCAGTTATAGAGTCTCTCCTCGTGTTTACATTAACATAATTGTTGTCTCTGTATTAGATGACAAAACATTGGTCAGTGCACAATGCTTAATAAATTTTGGATGATTCCTCTGTAAGACTGAGGGCTGGGATGTTCACGTGGCAACTATAAATGATGTATACACGACTTGTAATTGAAAACACTTACTTTATTAACTTCACTAATGTGCGAGGAGATACTAAAGGACAACACACACACACTATTGAGTAACACTAAGAAATTAGGACTGGAAGTAAATATCAATAAAACTAAATATATGGTCACACGTAGAAATACATTATATAATGGAAATGGACAACTAATGACAAATGAGGGAAATTTTGAGGAAGTGGCTGAATTCAAATACCTAGGAACAATAATCACAAATAGGAATGAGATGCACAAAGAAATTAAACTTAAACATAGGCTCAAATCTGGAAATGCGTGCTATTATGCATTACAGAGACTCTTGATGTCCCAACTCCTTTCAAAAAACGTTAAACTGAAAATATATAAAACTATTATTCTACCAGTTATATTATATGGGTGCGAAACATGGACTCTTACTTTAAGGGAGGAAAGGAGATTACAAGTATTTGAGGATAAAGTTCTTAGGAAAATTTTTGGAACAGACAGGTGAATGGAGAAGACTACATAACAGTGAACTGCATTGTCTTTATAGGAAGCCAGATATAATAAAAACAGTTAAGTCTCATAGATTGCAATGGGCAGGACATGTGGCACGAATGGGGAATGAAAGACATGCTTGGAAGCTTCTTGTAGGAAAACCAGAGAGAAAACTTCAGTTGGTAGACCAAGAATGAGGTTGGAGAATAACATTAAATATGATTTGAAGGAAGTAGATTATACAGGGGATGATTGGAAAACATTAGCTCAGGATAGGGATGTATGGAGAGCTTATGTCCATGCGGCCATGAACCTATGGATTTGATAGTGCCAGTTAGTTAATTGTTTTAATTTATTTATGGTATTGTTAATAGCTGTAGCTCTCTGCCATCAGATGTAAGAGAATCATATAAGTTGAAAGAAATGTTAGTGTTTGAACCGTGTCTCGAATGGTGTAGTGGGCCACACAAGGTTGGAGGTCTGGGGTTTGATTCCTGGTTCAGGCGATAATTTTCCTTTTTAAAAATATTATTATATTTTGTTGCAGATGTGGAGAAGTTGAGCAAAATGAAGAAGTTACTGGAGATCCTGTCGAATCCAAGCAAGCGCATGCCACTGGAGACTCTGCTCAAGTGTGAGGCCGTGCTTGAGAAACTCAAGAGGGTCAGTATCTGTGCTCTACCTCTCTCTCTTTCCCTCTACCCCCTCTCACGTGTGTGTGTGTGTTAATGGTTATGTTATGTGCTGCTGCTGCAGGGAGAAGGCAGTGTAGTTCCGCAGGCGACGCACTTCCCTCTGAAGGAACATCACATATTCAACCCACTCCTGGAGGCAGTGAACAACACACTCCAGAGCCCTGTAGCTAACCACACTCTGCAGCGCACGTTCGGCCCGTGTCTGGAAGCTCTGTTCGGACCAGAGATCAAGTGAGTTCACTTCTTTTTATTATTCATTTAACACTTCTCACTGAAGGATAAATTATATTTGAATAAAGGAGCTGCCATTTGCAAAAATCGTAGCAATGGCTCATAGCATTTGGGGTTAGGGAATTAACTATGTATAAGAGAAAAATACGCATTTAGATTGGAGGCCTAGGTAGCTCACTGGGAAGAGCATTGACATAGAAAGTCAAAGGTCCTGGGTTCAAACCCCAGTCTAGGCATATATTTTCTAATCAATTGAGTTGGTGTTTACTTGATGAAAATCCATATTTATTAATTAAATAAAAATAAAACTGTAGTTTTTATTTGATTTTCATATTTATTAGATAATTCCTGGACGGATCGTGGGTTTCGGTTACAGCACTGTAACCTTTCTTCAGACCATGTTTTAACAAAATTTCCTATCGTAAAGGCAACAATACAACAATATTTATTTAAATTTTTAAATTTAACAAAGGGGATTCATTCAAATCAAGTTGAGGATTTAACAGTTTTTACTACTTTTAACTTTTAAATGTATTAATTTCTACAGCCTTCAAAAATTCAAAATATGCTAACCACCTATTCCAATTTAATCATTGTTTCGATCTAAATTTTGAAATTTTACATATTTGTGATAACGGTAAGAAGTTAGATCTTTTGGAGGCTGTAGAAATTAATAAATTTAAAAGTAGTAAAAAACTATGAGGTGAGTGAAATAATTAAAAATAAACAATATTAAAGAACCTCATAGTGTTATTTCCTATCTACATAACTTAGTAAAAAACTGTTAAATTCTCAACTTGATTTGAATGAATCCCCTTTGTTAAATTTAAAAATTTAAATAAATATTGTTGTATTGTTGCTTAGATCAGTTGGAACACAATTCATAATTTGTTAACATGTCTGAAGAAGGTACAGTGTACCGAAACAGCTGTCACTGAATTATATAATAAATATGAAAATCAAATAAAACTATGTTTTATTTTTATTTAATTTATATATATTTTTCTTTTCAAATATAATTTGTCCATCATTAAGATGTTTTAAAAACGAATAACATCAACATTAAGAGGTTTAATAGTGAGTGGAGAACATATTTTTATCGACTCACCTCATACATTTTCAAATTTCTTTGATACTGACGGTTTCAGACAATATCATGTCCCTCTTCAGTCATGGCTTCCACTGAAGATGAAAAAGGGACATGATATTGTCTGAAACCGTCGGTATCAAAGAAGTTTGAAAATCATATTTGAAGAGAAAAATTATACGCTCAGACCGGGACTTGAACCCGGGACCCTTGGTTTTCTAGTCCAAGTGCTCTACCATTTGAGCTACCTGAGCAAGTACCGATCTAAACGCAAATTTTTCTCTATATACGTTGTAATTCCCGCCCACCAAATGCTTTGAAACCTTTGCTTCTATCTTTGCAAATGGTGGCTCCTATATTAAGAGGACATATTTGTCCCGGTCTGAGCGTATAATTTTTCTCTTCAAATATGATTTATCCATCATTGAGATGTATGAAATTAATAGTAAGAACATCGGAGTTTGAAAATGTATGAGGTGAGTCGATAAAAATATGTTCTCCACTCACTATTAATGATATAACCTCATAATGTTTACTTCCCAATATTAATTTAAATATAATTAAGAGGTTTATTTAAAAATGTAGATATTTTGTCTGTGTATTAGAGAGAAAATATCTTAATTATGATTTGAAGTGTTTACAGTTGCTTGTATTAATTATGTGCAGGATGCTCCCTCCACCCCTGAAGAAGAAGAAAGTTGAAGAAACTCCGATTGACATTCCAGATGTGCTGCAAGGCGAGATCGCTCGACTTGACCAGAGATTCAAGGTAACTCATTCAACATCAAATAGCAACTCATGTAGGTGACGTGGACTTCTCTTCTTGCATTAAAAGACGTTTTCATTGAAATTTACACTCATAACCAAGTTACATAATTAAGGTCACTTCATATGGCATCTTATGGATTTATCATATTTGAAGAGAAAAATTATACGCTCAGACCGGGACTTGAACCCGGGACCCTTGGTTTTCTAGTCCAAGTGCTCTACCATTTGAGCTACCTGAGTAAGTACCGATCTAAATGCAAATTTTTCTCTATATACGTTGATAATCGAAGTGGAAGTTGGATTGGATGTACTTGCAACCAAGTTAGACTCGCCTCTCGAGAAGAAAGCATTCCGAGCAAAACCATCAGAATTAAGAGAAATGAATTTTTGGTCACCAACTTCAATGTAAAAAAATTATTCCAAAAAAAACCTGTTTTTTTTTAGCAATTTAGTTATTTTTTTGATATAGCTTGTTTTTTTTTATGTTCTGAGTTAATTTGACAGTGAAATCTCACCAAACAAACAGAAGTGTAGTCTTGTGTTTGTGTTAACTGAATTATTACCTTTATTTTGTTTCATTTATTTAAACTTAGAAATGTAATTTAAATGTTTAGTTAATACAACGTATATAGAGAAAAATTTGCGTTTAGATTGGTACTTGCTCAGGTAGCTCAAATGGTAGAGCACTTGGACTAGAAAATCAAGGCTCCCGGGTTCAAGTCCCAGTCTGAGCGTATAATTTTTCTCTTCAAATATGATGTATCCATCATTGAGATGTATGAAATTAATAATAAGAACATCGAATAAATGGATTTATTTAACTTTCAAAGGGAAAAAAACACTATGAGGTTTAATTTAAGAATTAAATTAATAAATGGTTTTATTTAAATTGGCACAGTTAAGACCAGTAAAGTTAAAGAATTTGAAAAATTGGCTAATTGGAAACAACATTGACAAGGGAAGCATTGAGGAATATTTAAAATTAACTGAACTGTGCATCAATGAAATGTTTTTTACAAACAAAAGTCTGGACTATCAATGGGTAACCCATTATCTCCTTTATTTAACTTTCACAGGGAAAGAACACTATGAGGTTTAATTTAAGAATTAAATTAATGTTTTTATTACCTCACCTCATATCCTTTTTCTTCTATACTGCAGTTTCGGAGCTTATCTACATCATCAGTAATCTCTAGTCAACCGGTGTTATGTCGTTTCTTGGCATAACACCAGTCGACCAGAGGTTACTGATGATGGAGATAAGCTCCGAAACTGCAGTCTAGAAGAAAACGGATATGAGGTGAGGTAATAAAAACATTAATTTAATTCCATTATCTCTTTTTTGGCTAATTTATTTATGAGTGATTTTGTAAGTAAAATAACTAAAGCACATCCGCTGATGTTCAAATTTTGGGGTAGATATGTTGATGATGTTATTGTTGCTATAGTCAAAGAAAAACACATAGAAGATGCTTTAAAACTTTTAAATTTGCAGAAAAAACAATAAAATTCACACTTGAAATAGAGGTGAACAAACAATTACCATTTTTAGATCTAAAATTACACAGAAATGAGGAAAAAAAAGGAAATAGAATTCAGCATTTATAGGAAAGAAACACACACAGATCAACAGGTTTCAACCATAATTCACACAAAATGGCAGTCTTCAACAGATTGGTAAATATACCTATGAACGATGAAAATTTTGAAATAGAAAAGGAACACACAATTGAGGTAGCAAAAGAAAATTGTTTTGAAGAAAAAATTATACACAAAAAAAAATTGATAAGTACAAAAAACAGAAATTGAAAAATGAAAGCACTCTTCAGATAGAAAAGCCAAAGGAAAGGAGATACAAGAAATTTATACATCCCCCGTGGGCACACAATAAATTCCAAAAAAATTTTGGGAAATTCAACATCAAATTAGCACCAAAGAATGATTATAGTTTTAAAAAACTTATGAAAACCAACAAAAATGAAAAAATTGAAGATAATAAAAAATCAGGAATATACCAAATAAAATGTGCAGATTGTGATAAAGTATACATAGGGAAAATAAAGAGAAATTTAAACATTAGAACTAAAGAACACATAAGAAATGTAAAAATGGGAAAAGTGGAAAAATCTGCAGTAGCAGCTCATGTTTGGACAGAGAAACACAAAATAGATATAAATACAAAATTATTAAAACAGTTAGAAAATACCAATGAACTCACAATATGGGAAAATATCTATATACAGAAGAACAAGGGCACACCGGTCCGGGCACCACACCTAGCACCGCACCGCGCAACCTGCCGTGCACCACACCGCAACCCGCACCGCGCACCTCACCGCGGACCGCAACCCGCACCGCACCGCGCAACCCGCCGCGCACCTCACCACGGACCGCACCTCGCCCTGTACCGCAACGCGCATCTTACCGCGCAACGCACAGCACCTCGCACCGAACCGCGCATCGCCCCTCGCCCTGTACCGCGCATCGTAACGCGCAACGCACAGCATCTCACACCGCTCCGCGCACCGCAACACGTATCCCCCCTCGCACCGCATTACATTACATTATATTATACTATTTCTGTTACTAATACTATTATTATATTATACTATTATTTTATTTTATTATTTTATTTCATTATTTTATTATATTTTATTTATTTCATTTATTTTATTTTATTTTCTTTATTTTATTTTATTATTATTTTATTATCGTACACCGAGCCACGCACCACACCACACACCGGACCTCGCACCGCACCCCGCACCTTACCGTGCACCGCACCGCACCGCAACACTCACCGCACCGCGCATCGCATCTCGCCCTCTAGCGCGCACCGCACCGGGCACCGCACTGCGCAACCCGCCGCGCACATCACGGTGGACCGCACCGCACAACTCGCCGCGCACCGCACCGCTCACCGAGGACCGCACCTCGCCCTGTACCGCGCACCGCAACGCGCATCTTACCGCGCACCGTACCACGCACCGTAACGCGCAACGCACAGCACCTCACACCGCACCGCGCTTCGCCCCTCGCCTTATACCGCACACAGTAACGCGCAACGCACAGCACCTCACACCGCTCCGCCCACCGCAACACGTATCCCCCCTCGCACCGCACCTCGCACCGCTCCGCCCACCGCAACACGTATCCCCCCTCGCACCGCACCTCGCACCGCTCCGCCCACCGCAACACGTATCCCCCCTCGCACCGCGTTACATTACATTATATTATACTATTTCTATTACCAATACTATTATTATATTATACTATTATATTTTATTTATTTTATTTTATTATTTTATTTATTTTATTACTTTATTTTTATTATTTTATTTTATCGTGAACCGAACCACGCACCACACCGCACCGCGCCTCTCCTCGCCCTCTAGAGCGCTCCGCACCGGGCACCGCACCGCACTGCGCAACCCGCCGCGCACATCACGGTGGACCACACCGCAACCCGCACCGCGCAACTCGCCGCGCACCGTAACGCGCAACGCACAGCACCTCACACCGCACCGCACATCGCCCCTCGCCTTATACCGCACACCGTAACGCGCAACGCACAGCACCTCACACCGAACCGCGCACCGCAACACGTATCCCCCCTCGCACCGCATTACATTACATTATATTATACTATTTCTATTACCAATACTATTATTATATTATACTATTATATTTTATTTTATTCATTTTATTTTATTTCATTTTTATTATTTTATTTTATACTATTATTTGTAATTTTATTATGTTTTTAGTTATATAATTTATATGTGTTTAATTTTATTTTAGTTTAGTCTAGTGAACCGAACCACGCACCACACCGCCACCGCGCCTCGCCCTCTAGCGCGCAATCCGCACCGCACACACCCGCATCGCGCACCACACGCTTAGCACCAGCAAACCGCGCACCTCACCGCTAACCCGCACCGCTCAACCTGCCGCGCAACCTCACCGCGGACGCGCACCTCGCCCTGAACTGCGCACCGTAACGACGCGCAACGCACAGTCCCCTTGCAATGCACCGCCCCTCTTCGCCCTGTACGCGCTCCGCGCACCGCAACACGTATCCCCCCCTCGCACCGCATTACATTGCATATATTATACTATTTCTATTACTAATACTATTATTATTAATGTACGGAATATGGATGAATGTAGATATGTATTATTTTGATGTAGTGTAGACATAGATTTTACTTATATGTAGCCTGTTATTGTTTTTTGATACAGGTGTATTTGTAGGTATTTGTTTATATTATTAGTTTTATTTTTTATTCATGGAAAAAGAATGCACGTACGGCCAAGCAGGCCCGTGCGCAATGTAAATGCATATGTATTTTCTTTATTTTGAAAAAAAGGCAATAAATTCCATTATCTAATATTATACTATTTCTATTACTAATACTATTATTATATTATACTATTATATACTATATTTTATATTATTTTATTTCATTATTTTATTTTATTATTATTTTATTATCGTACACCGAACCACGCACCACACCACACACCGGACCCCGCACCTCACCGCGGACTGCACCGCGCACCTTACCGTGCACCGCACCGCAGACTGCACCGCGCACCTTACCGTGCACCGCACCGCGCATCGCATCTCGCCCTCTAGCGCGCACCGCACCTCGCACCACACTGCGCAACCCGCCGCGCACATCACGGTGGACCACACCGCAACCCGCACCGCGAAACTCGCCGCGCACCGCACCGCTCACCGAGGACCGCACCTCGCCCTGTACCGCGCACCGCAACGCGCATCGTACCACGCACCGTAACGCGCAACGCACAGCACCTCACACCGCACCGCGCATCGCCCCTCGCCTTATACCGCACACCGCAACGCGCAACGCCTCACACCGCTCCGCGCACCGCAACACGTATCCCCCCTCGCACCGCATTACATTACATTATACTATTTCTATTACCAATACTATTATTATATTATACTCTTATATTTTTATTTTATTTTTTTATTTTATTTTACTTATTATTTTATTTTCTTTTATTATCGTGAACCGAACCACGCACCACACCGCACCTCGCCCTCTAGGGCGCTCCGCACCGCGCCTCGCCCTCTAGGGCGCTCCGCACCTCACACCGCATCGCGCACCTCACCGCACCTCGCCCTGTACCGCGCAACGCACAGCACCTTGCACCGCGCATCGCCCCTCGCCCTGTACCGCGCACCGCAACACGTATCCCCCCTCGCACCGCATTACATTACATTACATTATATTATACTATTTCTGTTACTAATACTATTATTATATTATACTATTATGTATTTATTTTATTTATTTATTATTTTATTTCATTATTTTATTATATTTTATTTATTTCATTTATTTTATTTTATTATCGTACACCGAGCCACGCACCACACCACACACCAGACCTCGCACCGCACCCCGCACCTCACCGCGGACTGCACCTCGCACCGCACTGCGCAACCCGCCGCGCACATCACGGTGGACCACACCACACCGCACCGCGCAACTCGCCCTGTACCGCGCACCGTAACGCGCAACGCACAGCACCTCACACCGCACCGCGCATCGCCCCTCGCCTTATACCGCACACTGTAACGCGCAACGCACAGCACCTCACACCGCTCCGCGCACCGCAACACGTATCCCCCCTCGCACCGCATTACATTACATTATAGTATACTATTTCTATTACTAATACTATTATTATATTATATTATACTATTATATATTTTAATTTATTTATTTTATTTATTTAATTTATTTCATTTATATAATTTATTTCATTTATATAATTTATTTCATTTATTTATTTTATTTTATTATTATTTTATTATCGTGCACCGAACCACGCACCTCACGGCGGACTGCACCGCGCACGCACCTAACGCGGACTGCACCGCGCACGCACCTCACGGCGGACTGCACCGCGCACGCACCTCACGGCGGACTGCACCGCGCACGCACCTCACGGCGGACTGCACCGCGCACGCACCTCACGGCGGACTGCACCGCGCACGCACCTCACGGCGGACTGCACCGCGCACGCACCTCACGGCGGACTGCACCGCGCACGCACCTCACGGCGGACTGCACCGCGCACGCACCTCACGGCGGACTGCACCGCGCACGCAACACGGACCTTACCGTGCACCGCACTGCAACACTCACCGCACCGCGCATCGCTTCTCGCCCTCTAGCGCGCACCGCTCCGAGCACCGCATCGCGCACCACACACCGCATCGCGCACCGCTCCGAGCACCGCATCGCGCACCACACACCGCATCGCGCACCGCTCCGAGCACCGCATCGCGCACCGCTCCGCGCACCGCATCGCGCACCACACACCGCATCGCGCACCGCTCCGAGCACCGCATCGCGCACCACACACCGCATCGCGCACCGCTCCGAGCACCGCATCGCGCACCGCTCCGAGCACCGCATCGCGCACGACACAGACGCAATCGCGCACCTGCATCCGTGCACCGCCTCGCGCACCGCTCGCGCAGCACCGCATCAGCGCCACCCCACACCGCATCGCCGCACCACTCCGAGCACCGCATCGCGCACCGCTCCGAGCACGCATAGCGCACCGCTCCGAGCACCGCATCGCGCACCACTCCGAGCACCGCATCGCGCACCGCTCCGAGCACCGCATCGCGCACCGCTCCGAGCACCGCATCGCGCACCACACACCGCATCGCGCCACCGCCTTCCGAGCACCGCATCGCGCACCTCACCGCCATCGCGACACCCACAACCGCATCGTGCACCACACCTATCACCGCACCGCGCAACCCGCCGCGGACCGCACCTCGCCCTGTACCGCAACGCACAGCACCTCACACCGAACCGCGCAAGGCACAGCACCTCACACCGCTCCGCGCACCGCAACACATATCCCCCCTCGCACCGCATTATGTCGCGTAGAGAGAGAATGAACCACCTTCACCGCTACTGCTACCTTCCGGGATCGTTGGGTTATGACTATGCTGTACTTAGTAACGTGTTCCTGATATCTAAAGAAGTTATTAATGAGAAAACAGCCTGCCTCGGGCCCATAGAAGGCGGCTAACAATTCATCTTTCTTTTCCAGTTGAACGTGCATATAAATATAAATACTGATTATAAATTGCATAGGATGAAATAACTTCGTTACAGGATAGAGAACAATGATTACTCTTAAATAACCACAAGGGGCGTAAAAGTTAAGCTTTTAATGAAAAAAACAAGTGTTGATTGTAAAAACAAAGTAATAAATGAATAACAAAAGATTGATCTTCGATCAATCGATCAGACATAGATAATAACAAAGTAAAAGCTGAATAAATAACATACCATACAAACTGTCACACATCATACATGTCCAAACTCCATTGGAATTCCTTTTTCCATGCTTGATTGGACTAACTCAAATCCGACCATTCTCGGTCACAATCCACTTGTTTATTTTATAAATCACCATGTTAAACTTCGCCGATGCATGGTGCACTTAAGTTGGATTCGGATACTGAAATCCAATTCTATACAACATAACGCCACTTGCTAGGCCGATCGAAATGATAAGGTTCATTGAGATTACCAAGCATATAAAAGGTTCGCGGGTAGAGGGGGATGTGCGCTATAAAGATGCGCGGAGGAAAGGGTGAAAGGGAAGGGGTAGCCACACGGAACAAGGGACATTGGCAGGCTTCATAAATGTTCCGGAGGAGCACAAAGATGAATAACTGAACCGCAAAAAGGTACTTTCGGTTCAATTACATTACATTATATTATACTATTTCTATTACTAATACTATTATATTATATACAGGGTGCGGCAGCATAACTTCCTTTTTTTAAAACTTAATAAAATGCATTGTATGAATCAGAAAATTTTTATTCGTTTTTTATAATATAGGCACATACATAAAGTTTTGTTTTACTCAGTTTTTGAAGATCAAATCAGGTAGGTGACGTCCCCCATTCTCCATACACTGAGTTAACCGATTTCTGGCGTTTGTCATGACTCCTGCCAGCATAGCAGGCGTTATGTTGGCAATTTCTTCCTGGATGTTGGTCTTCAAATCTTTGTAGGGTCCTTGGACGGTTCACATAAACACGGGATTTCAAATAACCCCATAGAAAAAAATCACAAGGGGTCAAATCGGGAGAGCGGGCCGGCCACTTCAAATCGCCCCTAATTGAGATAAGGCCGCTCTGGGAAGTGTTCCCTCAAAACACGTCATCGATGCTCTTGAAGTGTGTGCCGTTGCACCGTCTTGTTGGAACCAAGTGTCCCTTAAGTCCAACTCATCTAGCCGTGGGAAAAAAAATTCCTGTAAACATGTTTACATACCGGTCCGAATTCACTGTCACTGTGACTTCATTTTCCTCAAAGAACCAGGGACCAATAATTCCACTTGAGGAAATTGCACACCACACTGTGACTTTAGGTGAATGCAAAGGCCTTTGATGCAATGTGTCGAGGATTGGTGTCAGCCCAGTAGCGCATGTTTTGTTTGTTGACGGATCCACACAAATGAAAATGGGCTTCATCACTAAAAAAAAACAATAGCGTCCTCAGGAACGACTTCCAGAAGAACCTCACACGCGTTCCTCCGAGAATTGAAGTCACGTTCAGAAAGTTCCTGCACAATTGCCATCTTGTATGGATGGAAATGAAGATCATCGTGAAGTATTCTCCTTACAGAACGATCGGAAAGTCCAAGGGCAGACGCATGTTTTGCGCGCAGAACGCCGTGGTGATCGCAACATTGAAGCGCTCACTACCTCAATGTTCTCAGGTGATCTAATCGGCCGAGGGACTCCAGTTCTTCGTTCTTGTCGCACTTGCAGTTTGTCTGAACGTAGTGACCCACGTAACAATTGATGTCCGGGACAGGGGCCAACGGGGCTAATTTAAAGCGATTCCGAAAGGCGCGCCGGGTTGCGATCACAGAACATCCGCTCGAAAAGTAGGCCTCAATGGCAAACGCACGCCTCCTCACTGTTCAACGCATGATGGCGATCTGAACTGTGTCAGGACAAAATTTATAGTCCCCCCTCTCGAACGAGACATATAGCGCTCCGCTACGACATCAACCGACTAAATGGCGCACATTTTAAAAAAGGAAGTTATGCTGCCGCACCCTGTATTATATTTTATTTTATTTTATTATTTTATTTATTTTATTTATATATTTATTATTGTTTTATTATCGTGCACCGAACCACGCACCACACCAACACACCTCACCGCGCATGCAACACGCACCTTACTGTGCACCGCACCGCAACACTCACCGCATTACATTACATTATATTATTACTATTTCTATTACCAATACTATTATTATATTATACTATTATATATTATATTTTATTTTATTTTATTTTGTTTTGTTTTTTTTTTATTTTATTTTTTTTTATTTTATTTTATTATCGTGCACCGGACCTCGCACCGCACTGCGGACTTCACTGCACACGCAACACGCACCTTACCGTGCACCTTCATTACCAAGTTCTTTGGAACCCAGATCCAGGGCCGACAACTTGAAGAAGAAAAGAAAAAACCAGTTTGTGAACAAGCTGAAGATGGAACAATAGCTTTGAAACGATCGTTCAACAAAAATAAACATATGATGTAAGAATGTTAAAGAATACAAACTCAAATATTAAAATGAAATAATTTTTTTTGTTAAATTTTAAAACATTTTATTTTAGAGAAAAAAAATTGAGGATTAAAATTCATCAGAGAACATTCTTTGAAAATTCACCTCATAAATTTTGTGTTTTTCACGAAATTTATGAGCTGAGTTTTAAAAGAAATGTTCTCCGATGAATTTCAATGATTATACCTCATAATGTTTCTAAAATAAAACTATGTCCAATTCTGGAAATTGTTAATTTAAAATATAACATAAAAAATGAAGCTTTACTGCTTAAAAGTAATGTATAAATTATCAATAAAAATACTTTGAATAGAAGTCGTCAGATGGCATTGATAGTAGCGAAGGCTACTGGTCTTCTGATAAAAGAAATTTATGTTAGTGGAAAGAATTGTTGACGTTTGTATCAGAGTTTGCATGATGTAATTCATATCATACTGACATGCAGAGTCAGAGATTTGGAGTTTGAGTCTCGGTCCAAACATTAATTTTTCTTTCTAAAAATAAAATTATCTCCAATTTAGGAAAGTGTTAATTTAAAATATAACATAAAAAATGTAACAATTTGTTAAATCATTGTGCCTCAAAGTAACATAAAATGCACCTAAACTAAATAATTTGTGTTGTGTTTGGTTGCAGGTGAGTTTAGATCCCACCCAACAGCCAGGATCACGATCAGTACAGCTGTTGTGTTGGTTAGATGACCGGCATCTGCCCTGTGTACCACCGGTATCTCTAACTGTACCTGAAGACTACCCACACACGCCACCTCGCTGCCACATGGCATCACATGACACAACTCCACACAGTTCCTCAGCGCAGTGCAGAAAGCTCTGGCATCACGTATCCGCAAGTTACCAAGTCGCTTCTCAGTGTCGCAGCTGCTGGACACTTGGGAGATGAGCGTGCGTCAGGCCTCTGCCCCCACACAAACTCCTGTGTCTGCCACCACCGTCCTCATGGGGTTCTGACTTCCACATTCTTACATGAAACAAATCTACTTCATCTTTCTTACAGGAGTCGATCCTGCACTTATTTCAATCATTCCATATCCATATCTCATATTCATTACAACAATAATCATGGGTAGATTGCAAAAAAACAGACCTGTAAATAGCTAATTCGTTCATTACTTACCAGTCAATACATTTATCAGATTTTAGGAGTTGATAACACATTTAATGGGTCACTGTTTAATTAAGAATTTATCTGTGGAACTTGGAATTTCATGAATAACCACTGCCCTTAAGATCACATCAAAGCTTCTTTTATCTGTAGAATACAGAAGGCACTGGATATGATGCAACTTTCAATTCATTTGTTTTCATTGGCTTTGTTTAATAAAAATCATAGTGTAATGGATAGCATATATACATATATAATAGGAGTGCTTGCTGCTGTCAGTGATAATATATTTCATTATGAGCCAGCAGAGGCATAGAATACATATAATATATATATTTCTTTCCCAAATGTGACAATATGTTATTGGAATATATTGCACCTTGAGAAGAAAAGGGCCACAAGTATAAATTTCATAAATAGAGTTAACACTACAAACTGTTAGAAAAAATAGTTATAAATTTATTTGTTTATGACCACAAGTCATGTGCAAGAAAATGAAGACAGGATAAAATTGTGTCCATATCAAAAATTGAATTTACTGCACCTTTTTTAAAACTTTAATTGTTAGGATCAAGCTTCGGATCAAAGACGGAATGCACATCTAATACGTCTTCCTCCGAGGAATGATTTTGGAAATAAACAGGATGAAAATCCTACAAATTATGTTTAAGAAGAAGAAGAAGAATTGTTAATAACCCAGAACTAAACTTTCTATGCTTGAGGCTGTCTTCTTCCCAAGGTGCGATATGTGCATGATATTGAAAACAAAACTGGGAAATATACACGCTTGATGATATCAGATTGGTTATAAAATGAAGCAATAAATATTTATAGGAGGTCAGTTATATTTTTTTTAATTAACACTTGAACCCTTAACACTTCAAGCCTTGAATAGTGTAATGGATAGCATACTCGTACAGAGAACGGGAGATCCTTTTTTTAACGTTAATTTTTCTTTTCAAAATAATAATGTCTAGCAATGGAAAATGGAAAAGTCTCACATGAAAAAGTCACTTATATCTTACATAACTTCCACTAGCTGTAATGTTGTTTCTTATTGGACAGTTAGCATCTAAAGAAACAATAAATATTCATAGTTAAATATGGGAAACCGTATTTGAAGAGAAAAATTATACACTCAGACCGGGACTTGAACCCGAGACCCTTGGTTCTCTTAGTCAAGTGCTATACCATCTGAGGGTCCCGAGTTAAAGTCCCGGTCTGAGCATGTAATTTTCCTCTTCAAATATGATTTATCCATCATTGAGATGTATAAAATTAATAATAAAAACATGGGAAACCATTGTATTCACATAGACTTTCACGGCCGGAGTTGCTATGATGATCTTGAAGAAGAATTTCGGGCTGTAGGCCGTGGTCATGAGGCTTGTAGTTCCCCGACGTTTTGCCAGAGACTGCGTCTGGCATCCTCAAGGGTTGTCTTGAGTCTCTGGCAAAACGTCGGGGAACTACAAGCCTCACGACCATGGCCTACAGCCCGAAAATCTTCTTCAAGATCATCATGGGAAACTATGTTTAAAGAAACATAAAATATGAGGTAAGATGTGAAAAATGACTCATTAATTTACGAACAATAAATATGTTGGTGAAATTAAATGTTTCTTACCTCTCCTCATATAAATATTCTAAGTAGATCGCGATTTCAAGACCATAACGGTCTCATCTTCAGTATAATCTTGGCGACTGATGTTATGTCGATCGGAAGAAACTCTTCTTCTTCTTCCCTCAATCTTGAAATCGTGATCTACTTAGATTTATATGAGGAGAGGTAAAAAACATTTAATTTCACCATAAATTAAACCTCATAGTGATTAATTCCTATAAAAGTTAAAAATAATATGTTGTTGCTATCTACGT
Source organism: Diploptera punctata (assembly GCA_030220185.1). Taxonomy (NCBI): domain Eukaryota; kingdom Metazoa; phylum Arthropoda; class Insecta; order Blattodea; family Blaberidae; genus Diploptera; species Diploptera punctata. Next base: position 99,202 of record JASPKZ010003976.1, on the reverse strand, counting down.
ATACCCCTCTGATATAACACAAAGATCCTTGAAGGACCCACTCCATGTCCTCAGAAGATATCTTTTTACATTAATTTATGATGTAGTTGAAACACAGCCCTAGAGATCATAACTGTGAACATGGTACAACACATGAGCTCCTGTAGGACATCTTGTTCCCACTTCCTTGCTGTTTGGCACATAGACTTCAGTTTAGGTTGTACGTTTCCTCTTGTCCCCTTTGGGGGATTGAGTCTTGTACAAAGTCTCCACTTACCTCGATGAATCCACATCTCCTTCTCGTCCATCTATTCTTTTTGTCTCAACATCCTGCATAACTTGTTCCTAACATCCATATATCTCTGTTCCCTCATATATTCTAGAGTCTCCAGTCTCTATCTTATTCTACTGTCTTCCCTTTTACCCTGCATTATATTCAGATTCAAGGTTTCTTATATTTCTGTCTTCCAAATGTTCTCTTTTTTATTTTTCCTAACATACTTGTTAAATATATAATTTCCACTACCTATATTCTACATAAGTTTAGTATTAAATGGCAGGCATTTAAGGTTCCTAATATAATTGCATAATTGCACAATGTCTGCGATTCTGTTTTGATTTGATGATGACACTGTAGACACACAAATCTTGCTGAACTGCATAGTGAGCAGATGTCAGAATCAATTATTCCAAGTATTGCCAAGTGGTGAGGCAGTCTGAACTTGGCAACGTCTTCCTTCCTTTATTTTTGATTGTATTCTTTGCATTGATAGTTCACCAGGATATGACGTGTATCTTTGTTTCAGCCGCGTAAAAATAATAAAACTCTTTTATGTTCAAATCTTGGTTCAGGTGCAAAATTTTCTTTCTAGTTACGTAACTGTGGCCTAAAGATGAGTTGCCTGGAAGTTTTTTCTCTTTCTCTCTCTCTCTCTAGTTGTCTCTTATAACATTTCTGGCTTTCTCTCCTCCTATTGGTGGAATCTTAATCCATTTTTTAGGTTGGGACACCTGGAAGGCGAAATACTTTACCCCGATGACGTGATAAATGATAAAGCACCAGGAGAGTTCTTAACCTAAATTCCAGACCATGGATAATCACAGGAAAAATTCCTATGGTTTGACCGGGAATCAAACCCAGGACGTCATGAACTGTAGTCAGATATGTTTTCCACTAGCTCATGAGGCTGGTCTGTAATATTAATTTTCACAGATTCCAAATGTTTATTTCTTCTACTTTTCCCTATGTTTAGATTTTCACAATATTTGCAGTTGATTTGATAAATTCCTCTTTTTTTTTTTTGCCATCTCATGGTGTGGTTGAGGTGAGATATGTTGTGAACAGCTGACATGTTTGTTAGTGTAAAATGGGCTGCCATGTTGTGTTAAACAAGTAATTTGAGTTGTGTAACAATGTGCTATATTAAATTAGATACAACTTTGTTTTTAAGGAACCTGATATTTCTTATCCTGAAGAAGGTCCATTATATCCCACCTCCTACAATAGTTATTTATGATGTTTTTATTATTAATTTAACATTTCTCAATGAAAGATAAATTAAATTTGAAGAGAAAAATTTTCGCCCAGACCGGGACTCGAACCCGGGACCCTTGGCTTTCCGGGCCAAGTGCTCTACCAACTGAGCTACCGAGGCGAGTTACGATCTAGACGCAAATTTTTCTCTTATATACGTTGTAAAGTTGGTAGAGCACTTGGCCCGGAAAGCCAAGGGTCCCGGGTTCGAGTCCCGGTCTGGGCAAAAATTTTTCTCTTCAAATTTAATAGTTATTTATGTTGCAAAAGGTGAAAGTGATGTTTTACGAATAAATTGCAGTGTTTACAGTGTACTTAGCTAAGATTACAGTTTCAAAGAAATGTTTTTGATACTATGTAGAATGTCATTATCTCTTCCTTTCTTTTTTGTAGCCTTGAAAAGACTTACGTTCTATAATAGTGTATTATTAAATATGGAAGGTTCACCCGAATGGGTATTATTCTTTGCTATATTCTGAGATCGATTTTGTTGTTTCACGGCACTCAGTGATATGATATTGGTTACATCTCTGTCCGCACAATTCACACACACACATTTAATAATAGTGTATTACAATACCAGAATGGAAGGCAGTATTTTATCTATCCATCTATCTTCGGGTTTTTACAGCTGCTGCCGTCTTCCCGTGCCAAACCTCCAAAGCCTACGGTCTTGGGCCTTTGATTGATTTGGTCTTTTAGCATTTTGTTTTTTTTTTCTAATGTGTGGGGAGCTGGCCCACAGCATAAACCCCCAACCTAGAGGACCAGGAAAATTTCTGTCTGGGTTTTCCTCCCATAGCCTTTGAAGATTCCTCTTCACCACAAGGCAGCGTTTCTCTATTTCCCTTAGAGATAGGGTTGCCTCTTCCGCCAGATCCGCCGTGATGAAGGACTCCTGCGCCGACTCTGCCGTTGAGGTCTTCACCGTAACCCTGGCTAGGGACCCTTACAGAGTACTATCAGTCGGAGCCAACTGAACCCTGGTTTTTTAACGAGGTTGTTACTCCTCCCCCTCCTCCTTTCTCATCCGGGCTTGGGACCGGCCATGGCGGAGTTCAGTATTTTATGTATTAAATTAATATTAAGAAGCTAAAGCTGTTACTATGATTGAAATAAGTATATTAAAGAGATTTATGCTTGGATGGGAAGGAAGCCGGAATTAGCTCAATGGATAGAGCATCAGCACGGAAAGCTGAAGGTTCGGGGTTCGATTCCCGGTTCAGGCATAAATTTTTCTCTTTACCATTTGATTACAATAATTTAGTTGTGTACTTTAATATACTTATTTCAATCATAGTAACAGCTTTAGCTTCTTAATATTAATTTAATAAATAATGCTATAGCTGTGTGGAGTCCCTTCATGTCTTCTTCAGGTAGAAGCCATTCATTGTGTATTTGTGAATGATGATTCATTGCAATTGAATGTGGGACCAGTAGAGTAAGGTAAAGGAAGGATTTCTGCTTGGATGGGAATGAAGCCTGAATTAGCTCAATGGATAGAGCATCAGCACGGAAAGCTGAAGGTTTGGCGTTCGATTCCCGGTTCAGGCATAAATTTTTCTCTTTACATTTGATTACAATAATTTAGTATTTTATGCACTTACTTACTCACTCACTCACTAGCACTATCGAACCCATAGGTTCATAGCTACACGGACATAAGCTCTCCATACATCCCTATCCTGAGCTAATGCTTTCCAATCATTCCCTGTATAATCTTCTTTCCTCAGATCATAGTTAATGTTGTTTTCCCATCTCATTCTTGGTCTACCAAATGGACGTTTTCCCTCTGGCTTTCCTACAAGAAGCTTCCATGGATATCTTTCATTCATTCCCCATACGTGCAACATGTCCTGCCCATCGCAGTCTACGAATTCCTATTTGTGATTACTGTTCCTAGGTATTTGAATTCAGCCACTTCCTCAAAATTTCCCTCATTTGTCATTAGCTGTCCATTTCCATTACATAAAGTATTTGTACGTGTGACCATATATTTAGTCTAAGTTAATTATGCATATTCCCCTACAGATGTCAGTGAGTGACATGTGGTCAGCACACTGTCTCAATGAGACATCTAGTAGGCAACTAAAATATTGAAAATACAATAGGAAGTAACATTAAGAGGTTTAAATTAATAATAAGTTTTGTGAGTATTCTTCTTGCTTTGTATGTCTAAAAGAAACAAACTTACTTATTAAGTAAAATATTACTTGAATGAAGGAATGTTGGTTAAATTTTTGTTCAGAAGCCTCTTTTTTCAGTCTTGAGGTTCTTTTATGAGCCTGAAAATCTTCAAACTCATGAACCACAGCTCAAAATCCTCCTGGGAATTTGTTCCTTGGGTTTTTTCAGTCCCACACCATAGCCGTAGCCGAGCGGTTAAGGTAGGAAGCCTTGGCGCAGAGCTATGGGACTTGCGCTGGTTCGAGTCTCCATGGGGGAAGAAATTTTCTCATGGTATTTCGGCCAGTATGGGACCGGTGCCCACCCAGCATCGTGAGGCAATTGGGTAGCTACAATAAGTAGTGGCTCCAGGTTGAGGAACCAGCTATAACGGCTGGGGGACTCGACATGCTAACCACATGTCACCCCTACACTGGCTGCTAATCATCTACCTCTGTGATTGACACATGTGGATGTGAAGGGCCAGCAGCCGGCTGGTAAAAGGACAACCGCTGAAAAGTGGAAATACCATCAATCGGATCGGGTTTTTTCAATCTTAAAAAAAAAATCAATCAACCCCAGTTAGATGTGAACCTGCAATTTTGACTTGAGGCGGCCTCAATCAAGGTACATAACCACCACGGCCACAATTTGTTTTATACTATGATGAATTGCTTATCTTTAATAACATTGTCAATATCACATCATCAATTATTTAATAACAGTAATTTGTTGCATAATGTTATTTCACATTGGAATTTTTATTAAATTTATTAACATTGTGTACTATTTAGAATGTCATATTTGAGTGGTGACTGAAATTCTACAAAATTATTCTAAATAAGTCAAAAGAAGCAGTTGGTTGGATTAATATATTTTAACTGAAATAATATTGAGCAGTAAAATATATTTTATGAATGAGTTGGAAAAAATGTTTTTAATATCTAATTTCATAAAGTTGCGTGCTTTCACGAAATCGGTTTCAAAAGTCATTTTACTCTCGTCTCAACTCAGTCGGAATTTGATTGAAGATGAAAGTAAAATGAGTTTTGAAACCAGTGTCATGAAAACAAGCAATTTTATGAGATGAGATATCTATCTTCTTATGTATCCAGCTATTTGCTGACAACACAAATGAGATGAGATATAAAAAAACATTTTTTTCTAACGCGTTCATAAATTGAAAATGCCTTATGTAATACTTCCCACTTTAATTTTGATTAAAAGTAAAATATAAGCTAAAGTCATGACAAACTAAATTATTGTAAATCAATGGTAAAGAGAAAAATTTTTGTTCTTTACCATTGATTTACAATAATTTAATTGTGTTCATTAATTTTACTTATTTCTATCATAGTAATAGCTTTAGCTTCTCAATATTAATTTAATAATCATGACAAACTACTTACTGGTCATGCCCACTTTTCTTCCTCAGCATTTAAATGCTGCCAATATGAGGTATATATTTTCTCTTAGAAAGCAATTTAGTCTTCCTTTAGTTCCTGGCAAGGAGAGATAGGTGTTGTTGCTGCCACCTGACCTGTGTATCTTCCTGGAACAGTTATTCTGCTGTGGCTTGCTCAGATTGCATTGCATGAAGGTGAGATGACAGATGGAATACTCTTAACCACCTCAATGCAATATCAATTTTCGTTATATTTTAGAAATTAGATACAAGTTGCCAAATGACTTGACTCAGACAGTAGTATTTGACTCTTATTCAAGAGGTCATGGTTCAAACCCAACAAATGATCATCTGGTAAGTTTTTTTCTCGCTCGTCAAGGCATATGCTGGGCTGAAATTTCATAACCAGAACTCATAATTTCCAAGCATCATTAAAAAATGAAGAAACTATAGATATTACCATCAAAGCATCTATAAATACAAATGAAACAAAAAAAAATAAGTATTTATGTATTTAACATCATTTTGTCACAACTCTTCTCTGTCTTGGCCTCCTTAAGGAGCTTCCTCAAACTAATACGAACCAGTGCTTCCTTCCATCAATCTCTCTAGTGTGTCCATCTACCTCATTCTTCCAGTGAAGTCTTTACCTCTTCTTACTGCCTTTCAGTTGGTTAGACCGTATCATCTCTCATATTTCAAAATTGTCCTTTCTCCTTACGTGCCCTGCCCATCGAAGTCTGGTTAAGTTAATACATTTTCTAATTTCCACATCTTTAAAATAGGTGATACAACTCCTGATTATAACATTTTCTCTAGATGTCATCATGTGTGGGGCCATACACTCGTCTCAGTGTTTTCGTTTCAAAACATTGTAAACCAATAGTTTGTTTGACATGCATATATCTTGCATAACAAGATCTTCTCAGAACTGGATGTATGTATTCAAGAATCAATATAAAAAAAACTTAAAATATGCCCATGAATGATTGTCATCCCTACTGCTCTCATCAAATGATAAACTAAAAATATATAAACCAGTTTTTTTTTTTTTTTTTCCCCAGTTACATTATATTGTAAAACATGATCTCTTACTTTAAGGAAGGAGAAAAGATTATAAATATTTTTATAATAAAGTTCTTAGGACACTTTTTGGATCAAACAGATACAGACAGGTGAATGGAGAAAAATACATAACAGTGAGCTTATTGTTTTTATAGGAAGCCAATGTAAATAAGAGCAGAGAAGTCTCATAGACTGTGAAAGATATGAGAGACTAACATTGACCATGACTTGAGAGAATTAAATTATACTGGGAATGAGTGCAAAATATTAGGTCAGAGAGATGTATAGTGTGCCACCATGTATCATTTATAATACCTTGGATAACTTGTGTGCTTAATTTGCCAACAATAGCATTTCTTTTTTAATTTTGTAGAGTTGATTCTTGACTCGCCTCATACTTCTTAACTCACCTCATACTTCTTAACTCCCTTGCAAATCCAGATTTCGTCACTGTATTTGTGACATTCTCAATGCTGTTCACGTTCACAACTGACGTCCAATGGTCTCCTCTCCTGCAGACTAACCTCCGTGCCATCTGATGGCTGACCAATGAACTTCCAATTCAATCCCCTCTCCTTATCACCAGTATTTCAAAATTAATAGTTGTGTTTTTATTCCTGCATATGTAAATTTTTTCCCAAATTGTGAGTTCCTTCGGTTTTTCCAATTGTTTAAGTAATTTTGTTTTGGTTTCTATTCTATGTTTTTCTGACCAGGCATGTGCAGCTACTGCAGATTTTTCTGTTTCTCCATTTTTAACATTTCTGAGGTGTTCCTTTAATCTTGTATTTAGATTCCTTTTTGTTTTTCCTATATATATCCTTTCACAATCTTTACAATTAATTTGATAAATTCCCGATTTTTTGCAGTCTTCAATCTCTTCATTTTGTTGGTTTTTATTAAATTAAAAAAAAATAGCATTTCTGTTAGAAGGGTTTCCTGTGATGGACAGGTCAACGGTGATAATGCAGACCAAAAGAGATACCTTGGTCGAAAGAATTACTAAAAATAAAACTTAAAAAACCTGGACATGCATTTCATCATCATCATCATAGTACATTCACGAATTTAGGCCATTTGTTGACCTGTTTCGGCCTCAAGAGAAACACCATCCAGAAGTCTTTTGAGTGGACGTCCTGGTCTTCTTCTTCCTGCAGGTTGATATCTTAACATTAGTTTGGGTATTCTGTGATCTTCCATTCGATGAACATGTTGTATCCATCTTGACTTATAATCAGAAATTTTGTTTTCTAAAGATTCCATGTGTAATTCTTCTAAGATGTCTTCATTTTTTTTGTGATCTAGTAGTGTGTATCCTGCAGTCCTCCGAAGATATCTCATTTCAGCAGATCTAAGTCTCTGTATATCCTTCTGTTTCAACGTCCATACTTCGCTACCATACAAAAGAGTTGGAAGAGCCAGTGTTTTATACACTTTCAGTCTTGAATGCTTTTGGACTAACTGTGGCTTGAAGATAGAATTTATTAACCCTAAAATTCTTAAAAATTTTTATTGGGGTAAAATTTTCCGGAGATTAAACTCATCCAATCAGATTTCTGGATGGGGAAACTATGCCAGGAGGTCCATGGCAAAAGGTTAAATTACTGGCATATTAGGACATTATGTGTTAGTGAGGCACTAGGAATATTAATGTGGGATTTCAATAAATATCCCTTTGATATAGTCGGCCAAGGGCAAGGCATGTGGCATGATTGGAAAATTAAAGAGACATGGTAACATCTTGTAGAGATTAGATAGGTCTTAGATTGTAATTCGAGGAAACACCAACCATGATTTCAGGGAGATTAATTATTTAGGGAATTATTTGAAAACAGCTCGGGATAGGGATGTATGGAGAGGTTATATCCGAACGGCTATGTACCAAAGGATTCGATAGTGCAAGTGAATTAGTCAAATGTTTGAAAATTTTCTTTCTCCCATTATAAATATGGATACATGCTAGAGGTTACTTAAAACTGTAAAAATTGGCAGGACCGTATAGAATTAGGTTTATCTGCCATCTAGTGGGTTTCACATTAACGTTTTGATAATCCAGATTACTGAAAACACTGAAAGGTGGCAGCACAATCTAGTATTGGATTTTGCTGCCATCTATATGTTTTTTTCAGCTTAGAGAAATTAAAAATGGCTGGTTTTTTGTAAGGTTCAATATCTTAAGTATATGTCAAAATAAACCTTACGTAATTGATCTTTTGATCCTAATTTATAACATGACATGAGTGTACAATGATTTTAACGAGAAATTTTGATAATAGAAATGTGTGTCATTTTTATTTAGCTGTGATAAATCACGTTGTTTGCTTCACAGAATGGAACAAGATGACAATGTTTCACATTCCATCCCGAATTTGGTAGTCGTAGTAAATAATGATGTTACATGTGCAGAAAATGCGGAACCCATGCCTGAAAAAGAAAACAATCCAACCGAACAACAAGTTAATGTAAGTTCAGTTTTTTTTTTTTTTGCCGTCTGTTAACTTAATGCCACTTTTTAACATTCCATGTTTTGTGATTTCGTAGAATATGACTATTTTATAATATTATAAACATAAAGGTACTTCATTAACGAGGTATAAGGGTCCATGGAGGGCATGGACGAGAATCCTTATCCAACAGCATGAGAAAGAGTACCAAACCTAGTCCCTTGCTCACCAACTGAAAGAAAAGTTCAGATGATCTATTTTATATTAAGTTTAATGGGTCCGAGAACCAGTCTGCACACAAATGTATTTTATGAAATTGTGGTGCAGATGGGCATTCATTCCATTGAGAAAAAATGTAAAAAAAAATCTATATCAAATCTGATGTATTAATACAATTATAACGTTTTAAACTGTATACGTGCAAAAGAAAGGGGAAAAACTTAATTTAAAATAGCGTGAAATATTTTTCAAAGTCCTATAAAACAATAGTGCCCATGCGCCGGAGTTTATAGAGCCAGCGATAACCCATAATCGAACCACATATCGATTATCATCCTCGATTACTATCGGTCACTATGAAATTTAAATGACCAGTATTTGCAATAAATCCCCAAATCTATGTTAAAATAATATATTAATAATATTAAAATTACCAAACGTTTATTTAAAATGGGTGTACACTTACTTATCGCTCCCTAACGCTGATCCAACCAGCAATAACCCAAAACAGCGATAGAAAAATCATAGAGTAAGTAATATACTTGTGGAGAAAATAGCAGTTAGCATCACAATATTGTCTAACAGTGTCATAATATTGTGATTTGCACATCTAGACAAATACTTCAAAATTGTCTAATAATGTTATAAAAATTGTTTGAAAAAGTTAAAAATATTAAATAATGTTAGTAAATACAGAAGAAGAGCTATAGTTTACAATAATAAACTGAAAAATCAAGCGCTAGTAGAAGTGCAGTTGAGCCAAATTTTTTTCCCTGGGAATTTCAAAGTTCATTATTTTTTTGTATATGTAAATTTTTTCCCAAATTGTGAGTTCTTTAGATTTATCTAACTGTTTCATTAATTTGTCATTTGTTTTGATTCCATATTTCTCTGACCATACATATTTTAGATTTTTCTATTTATATAATGTAAAAAAATGGAGAAATAGGAAACACTAAATGGAGTTAGTTTCCATGTGTCATAAGTAACTAATGTTTGACGGACTTGCTGCAGGTGACAAATGACCACTGTCTGATCTGTGATGCTGCAGTACTGAGCGCAACATGTTACAATGTATTTGGACATCTGCGTGGGTCGGACACTTCCCGCACGTCTCTGTTTGAGAAAGTTGCAGAAATCCTCAACAGAAACTTGCGCAGCCTGTCTCTGCACAGCGAAGTGATCTGTGCACACTGCCTCAATCTGCTTGTGGAGTTTGAACAGATCAAGCATAGATTGTACGCGATCCAGAAGGATGTGATTTCAAAGTTTGACAGCACAGCAAACAATCATGTCGACCAGGCAACAGGTAAGGAACCTTGTAAACTTGTCATTACACAAGAAGGCAAAGTCGTGAAACAAAAAGAATCTGTCGTTAAGAAAAAGACAGTTAATAAAGAAAATCGGAATAAAAAATGTGGGAAATTAAAACCATACGTATGCACAGTGTGTGGGAAGGAGTTCCGAGCATACAGTCACAGGGTGGAGCACATGTTGATTCATTTGGGGGAAAAACCGTGGAGTTGCAAAGATTGTGGTAAGAACTTCCGTACAAAGTCAGCTTTAAAAGTTCATGCAGTGAAACATTCTGGTGAGAGACCTTACACATGTCAGCAGTGTGGCAAATCTTTCACGGACAAGTATTACTTTGAACAACATTGTCGAGTTCATTCTGGAATCAGGCCGTTCAACTGTACGTATTGTCAGAAAGCGTTTGCACGTAAGAAAGAACTTGTGATCCATGTTAAATCTCACACCGGAGACAAACCGCACAAATGCAGTTCATGTTCCAAAACATTTGCCGTGAAATCGCGGCTTGTCCGTCACATCCGGACACATTCTGGATTCCGTTGTGAGCCATGCAACAAGTCATTTTCTCATCGTGCAGATCTCCGATCTCATCAGAGGTACCACAACGGCGAGAATCCATTCCGTTGCATTCACTGCGGAAAGAGATTTGCTAGCAAGAGAAGTTTTATCATCCACGTGCGAATTCATCTGCAGCACAAGTGCAGTGAGTGCGACGAAAGGTTTTACGAGCAATCAAAACTAGACGAGCACATAGCAGAAATTCACAAGACCAACCCGCCGACAGAAGACAACACTCCACAGGTTGATGAGGTTCAGACATTGACGCCTGTTCAGTTAGAATCTGTCCCCCAGGTTCTGCAGACCCTCGCTCCTATACCAGTGGACTCTATCATTCCTGCCGATGGCCTGAATGTACAGACAATACCTTTAACTCAAGTAGCACAGCTGGAGTGGAGCGACGGTACAGCAGGCAGCACTTCCACGGCGTACGTTAACATCATTCCTGGTACATACGTCAGTATCTTGAACTGAATTAACATTATGAGGTTTACAAATTGAACAGTTGCCCTGAATCCATCAGCTGCTACTCATGGCATCAATATTTTTAAAATACATTATGAAACTCCGTTGTGTTAAGTTTTAAGAAATGTAAAACAGAACCTGAGATCTCAGTTGTCCTCAATAATCAGCTGTGTTGTTTTATAGGAGGCCTTTCGATAACTTAAGTATCATCTTCTGCTTTCATTTTGGTACTGACTGTTGCTGGTAATTATTTTGTACAGAGGGTTCACATTACTGGGTACGTTCTCATTTAACAGTGTTTGTTTGTGGTTTCCTTCATAATTTCTAACTCTTCGAGAATGTTGATTTTCAATATATCGTTTTCTCTATGCAGGATCAATAATACATTGTCTTAATAAATGAGTTGGAGAAAATGTTTAAACATCTCACCTCACAAAGTTGCATGTCTTCACGATACCAATTTCAAAAGTATAGTATTACTTCCATCTTCAGACAAATTCCAACGGTTGAAATTTTGTCGTTAACATCATCTTCTGAACTGCCATCTGGTGTAGATTTTATGAACTTGGAGAATAATTTTATCTCCAAGTTCATAAAATCTACACGTTGGAATTTGACTGAAGATGGAAGTAATACTATACTTTTGAAACCGGTATCGTGAAGACACGCAACTTTGTGAGGTGAGATGTTAAAACATTTTCTCCAACTCATTTATTAATATAAATACCTCATAGTGTCTCCTCCCACTGTAAATTTAATTAAATACATTGTCTATTGTATTGAATTGATGTCCTGCTTCTACTATGTGTTTTAAAAAACTGGATTTACTCTCATTCTTGAAGAAATCTCTAAAATGTTCTGTTGTACATTTCTTAAAACTTGTGACTTGACTAATTTCTTCCACCATTTGTTACATATAGATCACTATTCTCTTGAAAGCCAACTTTTAAAAATAAATAAAAAGGTCTGGAAGAGAGTATGGACAGTTTTACATGCACCATGTCGTGATACTCTCCGAGTAGATCACTAATCCACTGAAAACTCAACTTTCAAATTTTTATATTAAATTAATGTTGGGAAGTAAACATTATGAGGTATAATCATTAAAATTCATCGGAGAACATATTGTTTAAACAACTCACCTCATAGGATTCATGCTTCCATGATATCGCAATTTCAAACATAGTCATGTTCATCTTCAGCCATAACTCCGACTGACGAAATTCTTTGGCCGTCAACTATTCTATTGTCGCCATCTTCAGTGCTGCCATCTATGATTGAATTTATGAACTTCGAAATCAATGTAATTTCATTAGGGATATCAAAATTCATTGATCTATTTTTGTTTTTCTGAATGTATATTTTTTCCCAAAAATAGATCAATGAATTTTGATATCCCTAATGAAATTACATTGATTTCGAAGTTCATAAATTCAACCATAGATGGCAGCACTGAAGATGGTGACAATAGAATAGTTGATGGCCAAAGAATTTCGTCAGTCGGAGTTATGGCTGAAGATGAACATGACTATGTTTGAAATTGCGATATCATGGAAGCATGAATCCTATGAGGTGAGTTGTTTAAACAATATGTTCTCTGATGAATTTCAAATTTTTGTTAGTTAGACCTCTTTTCGGGGCAACTGTTCGATTAATAAAATTAAAATGAGCCGTACATCATCTCACTTCATTGAGATATCAACAATTGCAGCCTATAGTTTCCTAGATAATCATAAAATTGAAAAAGAAACTAAACTTATGAAATATTTGGTGAAATCCTTGGAATTAACAGTTTGGAAAAAGATATACACTCAGAAGAACAAATTTTCCAGCGAGCAAGATTTAAACTCAAAGTTCATGAAATCAACACTAGATGGTAATTTAGAAGTTGATGTTAAAAGAAAAAATTCAACAGTCGAGAAAATGGCTGAAGATAGGAATGACTGTTTCTGAAACTGCGGTCCTGTGCTGTGAGAACACGGAGTGTATGAGGTGAGATGACCTACAGCTCATTTTAATTATATTAATGATACCACTGTGTTTTTCCCCTTGTGTGGCTGCACAAAATACATGATCTCATTTATACCTGTTTATACAAGGTGCAAGTATTATGAGTGTGCAGATTTTAAGTAAGAATTCCTTATGGCACGTATAATAAAAATGTCTTGTGGTCTTTGGGCCACAAATGTACAATTTTCCATGTAGCACATAATGTGCTGGTACCCATTGTAGAAATGATAAAGTAATACATTAGTAAATTACATTCTAATTGCAATGAATTCATACTTAAAACCTGTTCACTTATATTACATCCACTCTGTATATAGAACATACCACCTCTGTGATGCGCTGGTAGCATGTCTGTTAATTTTTCTACATTTAATGTCTCCCTGATTTTGTCATTCCTTATTCTATCTCTCCTTGTTTTATGTACCATTCCATGTAAGAATTTCATTTCTGTAGCTTGGATTACTAATATCTTCAACATCTATAAAGATAATGAAATCTCTGTTAAACAAGATGGCAAATTATCTTTTTGGGAAAAGATCAACACTGGAGTAAGACAGGGATGTGTACTTTCACCGGTGCTTTTCATTATATACATGAATAAATTAATAAATGAATGGAGGAAAACACAACGAGGATATATACCCATCAATAGGAACCTCAAACTTGATGCTATTCTTTTTGCAGACGATTTAGCTCTTCTGGCACTTTCCGAAAATGATTTGCAACGATCAATTTATAATTTACAAAAAATAGGTGCCAAATTTAATATGGAAATATCAATTAACAAAACTAAAATTATGGCATTTCATGGGAAGGACCCCATACAAAGTAAAATCTGTCTCCAGAATAAAATTTTAGAGAGATCTAATCAATTTAAATATCTTGGATATTATCTCTCTATCTGGGATGAAAAGGATATCCTGAAAAAATTACTAGTTATAATAAAAGTTTAGGAATTATTAATCAAGTTATGAAACCATCCCTTGTACAAAAAACACACCAGATTACGTTTATATAACACTTTGGCTAGACCAGTGTTGACCTATGGTAGTGAAGCATGGACACTAAAAAGACAACATGAAAGCAGAATAACGGCTTGTGAAATGAGATTCATGCGCAGAACAGCGGGTTACACCAGATGGGATCGGAAAAGGAACACCGATATCTTAAAAGAATTGAAGACTACACCAATTTTGGAATATATTAAACAGTACCAACTAAATTGGAAACACCATCTTGAAAGAATGAGTTCAAATCGGATCCCCAAAGCTGTTTATAATTATATACCAAGAGGACGAAGATCACTGGGCCGTCCTATGAAACGCTGGAGGGAAAATTTTCTATAGGATCGTAACAGGCCTTGGCCTAATACTTGGAAGGAAGAAGAAGAAAGAAGAAGCTTGGATTCTGCTCAAGTACTTCTTTGTATATGTCCAAGTCTCAGATGCATGCGTTAGAAGTTTTATACATTGCCATTTTACTCTCTCTTTTTTTTTTAAATGCCCCAGGTTGTCTTTCGACATTCCTGGTGTTCTCTCTTCTCTCCTGGCATGGCGTACTTGTAACCCACTTCTGAGGTTGGGGTGCCTGGAAGGCAGGGTTATGTTGCCCAGATGATATGATGAATGATGGTGATGTGCCAGGAGAGTCCCTAATCCTAAGCTTAATCTAAGATGAATATGAATGATGATTGCGATGGCCATATGATTTCGGGGACTGTTTGGGCCTTAAAGTTTTCCTGACATTTGTCTTACAGATGAGGAAAAACCCCAATGAAAACCTCACCCAGAAAAACTGTCACTACCGGGGATCGAACCTAGGCCTGCTGTGTGACAAGGCAGCACGCTACCTCGAGACCACAGCAGTGGACCCATTTTACTCTTGATGGGTATATCTTTATTCCAGATTAATTATTTAGTTAAATTATAGGCTTTTAAATTTTTCTCCATTCTTTTACTGATTTCAGTCTGTATTTTACCATTTGCTAAATATATAAATTTTTCCACTTTTTGTGGATTTATGCTTGAGAACTTATACCAAAATAAAAATTGTGTGGAATTGAATCTGGGACATGCTAACTGTCACACTGCGGAGGTGGTCATGTTGTAAACCTTTGTGATATTTATCTCATTTATATATTGCATGATTTATTTTATTTTATTTACAAAAGACAAATCTAGTACAAACAAAAATGTTACTTCTTTAATCTGGGATGAATCCATTAAAATTTATAGGAGGGGAGTTACTGTGCTAGAACAAGAAACAAATTAATTTCCACATCAGGTTCGTAACAAACAAAACTTCACTGTTATGGCTTCTCACAGTAGAAGCTCCTCCATTGAATCTTGTGAACCCAATTTCCCTAGTTACAGGGGACTCGGAGTTTAAAGAGAGAGCAATTTGTGCTTGCTCTGGGAACAGCTCCAGCATATAAAGCTGGAGATCTTTGTTTCAATTCCCTACTCGGATGCACATTTTTCTCTTCAGTTATGTTAACTAAGAACTACAGTCAGTTTATGTGGAAAAATAAATTTTCATTCCCCCCTCTCCTCCTTTTGATATGCTCTCTATAAAAAGTATTGTCAGCTTTGAAAGAAAAAGAGAAACACATTTTATATTTTAATTTTTAAAATATTTTACCTCATTTTTTGTCTTAATAGACCGGTTTCAGAGTAAATACTCCATCTTCAGTATTTTCACAGCAATTGTTGTCATGGTGATGCACAGTTTCTTCTTAATATTAAACTATAATACTTGATAGTGTTACAGGAATGACCATGACAGAACAATGATCGTATAAACTGAAGATGGAGTCATAGTTAAATATGGAAAATAACATTATATGAGGTTCTTAATTCGTAAATTAATGAGTAATTTTTTAACATCTTACCTCATATTTTATGTTCTTCAAACACAGCAACTAGTTTTCGAGATAAGGATCTCTCTCATTTTCAACCGGCATTATGACTACCAGATTTTCGTTGGAATCTCCATCAATAACGTTGCCATCTGGTGTTGATTTGATGAACTTTGAGATGAGGTCACGTTCATCAGGAATCTTGAAATTCATGGATCTAAATTTGTTCTTGTGAATATATATCTTCTCCCAAATTGTCAATTCTAAAGGTTTTTTCCAAATGTTTTAAAAGTAGGGCTTCTTTTTCAATTTTATGATTCTCCAATAAACTATGTGCTGCAATAGCTGATTTTTCTATTTCACCATTTTTAATATTTCTGAAGTGGTGAAATTGAATCAGCTATTGCAGCACATAGTTTATTGGAGAATCATAAAATTGAAAAAGAAGCCCTACTTTTAAAACATTTGGAAAAAACCTTTAGAATTGACAATTTGGGAGAAGATATATATTCAGAAGAACAAATTTTGATGCATGAATTTCGAGATTCCTGATGAACGTGACCTCATCTCAATGTTCATGAAATCAACACCAGATGGCAATGTTATTGATGGAGATTCCAACAAAAATCCGGTAGTCATAATGCCGGTTGAAAATGAGAGAGATCCTTCTCTTGAAAACTACTTCCTGTGTTTGAAGAAACATAAAATATGAGGTAAGATGTTAAAAAATTACTCATTAATTTATGAAGATGGAGTATTTACTCTGTAACTGGTCTATCAAGAAGACAAAATACGAGGTGAGATGAATATGTTTAATATAATACCTCATAAACTAAGGCAAATACTTTACAACATGTGATGTAAAAAATGTTTCTATGTTCGAATCATACACCATGCGCATGCGCCAACAAACAAAGCAGTTTACACTGTGCAATCACAGAATGCAGCCAACATATACACAATAGTTTGATCCTTCCGGGAAATTCTCGTATAAGACTTGAAAGCATAATAATAGTCCCTTCGATTGGTTGCTGGCCAAAGGAAGGCAAGACCAGTGATGGGGCTGCCATCTTATAGCCTCTGGTCAGGCATTTCTGGAGAAGAAAAGAAAATAAAGGAAAGAAGAAATGGAAGAAAGGAAAGACTCCCTAGCCCACGGATGCCCTAATAGCGTCGGGGTCGAAAAAAACAAGAGTTAACCAAGAGAGGTTAGATAGTAAAGTTAAAAGAGTGCAAAACACAAGTAAGTGGAAGAAATGTTTTTCTCAGCTTGGGCACCTCGTGGTCGCCATCCACATATCCCCTAGGTGAGGACCCCTTGAAAGAATGAGTTCAAATCGGATCCCCAAAGCTGTTTATAATTATATACCAAGAGGACGAAGATCACTGAGCCGTCCTATGAAACGCTGGAGGGAAAATTTTCTATAGGATCGTAACAGGCCTTGGCCTAATACTTGGAAGGAAGAAGAAGAAGAAGATATACACAATATTTAACAACCTGAAAGCTAACCTAATGCAATTTAATTACTCTAACCTGTGAAAGACCAACCTAAAAGCTAACCTAACACAATTGAAGCACTCTAATCTGTGAAAGAATGCAATGCCCAAAAATAAATAGTAAGTTCTGAAATTCTGAAGTATAAGTGTACAGTTAATTAGTATGTACTCTATGTTGGCTGCACTGGAACACATCTTTGTTGTTGCATAGAATATTCATTAAAATCAATTTGGCTGCCACATCTTCACGCTACATATATAGTCAAATATCATAAAATATATTGAAATAATTGTTAGAAAAAATCATTGTAAATGGTGGGAAATAATTTGAGAACTGAAACAATTAAGAATAAAATTTGACAGGAGTTTATGAAGAAATTAAAAAAAGTTGCATCACAGGTTGTAAAGTTAACCCAAACTAAGTTTAAATTAAATATGTTTTATAGTTCTTTGTTTCCTTTTTTTAAAATGTGAAAGCAATTTTTAAAATATTGATTATTTTAGCTGGTCTTCTAGGACAGTTGCTCCATGGAGCTTTTATTATTATTATTATTATTATTATGAACTTTTTAATTCAAACACTTCATATTGAAATATGTTACTTTGAGAAGTGAGGGATTTGTATTTATCCACTTAGAATTTGCTCTCTGGTCAGAGAGAAAGAAACTTTGTTGATGCAACATTCCATAAACTGCTTGATATTATGTTCATTCCCAGATGTCCAGCTTTATACTTTGTGAGTGTGTGATGAGATTGTTTATAAAATAATATAATTTTATTTATATCATCATTATTGTTATTTGGTGTAATACTGAATCACTAATTTGGTTGATTTGTTATTGCACAGACTGGTCTACCACTCCTACATTAATTGACTTCCACGCACTATCAAATGTGAATCATTCTAGTGATGCAGTAACACATTCCCCAGCCTCCCAACTCCAACTTGTTAGAAAGACTTGATACCGTTATTATCTGCCACATGACAGAGCAATGCAGTTTTTTCCCCACAATGTTCAACATCTGTCCAAGTGGAGTCCCTTCATGTCTTCTTAATGTAGAAGCTATTCATTGTGTATTTGTGAATGATGATTCATTGCATTTGAGAAGAATTTATGCTTGGATGGGAAGGAAGCCTGAATTAGCTCAATGGTTAAGAGCATCAGCACAGAAACTGAAGGTTTGGGGTTCGATCCCGGTTCAGGCATAAATTTTTCTCTTTACCATTTGATTACAATAATTTATCTGTCCAAGTTTTGATTTACTACACCTCTATGGCCTTCCAGTATATCTCTTCCATATTGCTGGCTGAACAGAGGAGGACATGCCATCTTGCTCAATGCAAATATTGTGACTGTTGTGTCGTGTGGAATCTGAGCTCATATTTTCTTACATGTACATCTTTCAAAGATCAACATTTCTGTTCTCAACTAGGTTGACATTTTGTTTGGCAGACGAGCATTGAAATCAAATAAATTATGGGCAAATATAAAAATATGCAGTAGCTGCTCATATGTGGACTGAAGAGAAGATGAAACTGATTAAACAATTTAACTCATAGCATTGGAAAAAATTCTACAACCCGAAAAATTGGGACAAATTAATGAATTTTGATCATGAAGTTCCTCTTGCCCTCCACTAGATCAAAAGAATCTAAGACATTGGATGGTCAATACAATAGTCAAAATTCTAAAATTCATCAGAGAACATTTTGTTTAAACAACTCACCTCATAGGATTCATGCTTCCATGATACTGCGGTTTCAAACACAGTCGTGTTCATCCTCAGCCATAACTCGCGGAGTATTTAACAAATTTCAAAATTTTTTCAACAAATTCAATATCAAATTAGCACCGAAAAATGCTTACAGTTTGGATAATTTAATCAAAACCAACAAAAATGAAAATATTGAAGACTGCAACAAATCAGGAATTTATCAAATTGATTGTAAGGATTGTGAAAAGATACATAGGGAAAACAAAAAGGAATTTAAATACAAGATTGAAAGAACACCTTAGAAATGTTAAAAATGGAGAAACAGAAAAATCTGCAATAGCTGCACATGCATGGTCAGAAAAACTTAGAATTGAAACCAAGGCTAAATTACTTAACAGTTAGAAAAACCAAAGGAACTCAATTTGGGAGAAAATTTACATATGCAAGAATAAAAAGAAAACTGAATTTTGAAATACCCAGTGAAAATGAGGGAATTAATTTGGAAGTTCATCGGTCAGCCATCAGAGAGCGCAGAAATCAATCTGCAGGAAAGAAAACAGCTGGACAGCAGTTGTGAATTTGATTTTGCATCAAGAATGTCACAGAAGTAGTGACAAAACCCAGGGTCTGCATGGAAGTCAAGAAATATGAGGAGAGTCAAAAAACAACTCAGAAATAATTAAAAATAAACCTAAACATAACTTAATTTCCACTACTTTATTAAAATATTGATTAATTAAATGTATATCATACATAATCAACTTTTATAAGATTCATGATGTGTTCCGTTGAGGTATTATTCAAAATTAAAATATAAAATTATGGAATATTTACCTGAAAGGTTCGTCTCCTCAACTTAATTAGTTATTTAACTGTAGCGCTTTCGAGACCGGGACTTGTCACATCATCGGCAGGATTCAAAACTGGTGTTTCACTGAAGATCTTACATGTATTGGGTTCGTTTTTGTTTATCAGATTGTCGTCGTCGTGAGCTGCTTTCATAATCCAGCAAAGATAAACATACTCGAAGAGATGGAAATCATGAAAGCAGCTCACAACGACAATCTGATAAACAAAAACGAATCCAATTCATGTAACTCCCTCTACCAGATCTTCAGTGAAACACCAGTTTTGAATCCTGCCGATAATAGGACAAGTCCCGAAAGTGCTACAGTTAAATAACTAATTAAGTTGAGGAGACGGACCTTTCAGGTGAATATTCCATAATTTTACATTTTAATATCATACATATAATTTAACCAATGGAGGAGGTTGATAGTTTTTCATCTTTTCTCTGGCTTGTTGTGTGGTTTAGCGCTGGACTATCCATTGTTATGAAATTACAATAGTAAGTAACATTATGAGGTTCTTCTTAACAAACAAGATGAAGTAAAGTAGACTAATCCCACTACAGGCCTCAGGAGGCCCTTGGGGTAGTGGGAGGTTAAGGCTCCCACTTTTTCTAGACAATTGGCACTTGATGTCAGCCCTGCATGACGGCCACCTTTACCCCCAGAACAAGTGTCTGGTACTCGTTTCCATTAGAGGCTGAGTCGACCCCAGGGCCATAGTGCTGCCAGGTGATTTGGGTCAGTTTAAAAATCCTGAAAAACAAGATGAAGATATACCAGAAGCGTTCTGAAACATGTCCTCCAAGAGCTGTACTTTTATGAGAATATACAACAGACTCGCCTTGTTTATCCATGTTGATTACAGTTGGAAGAATAGATGATTAGAGACTGGTCCAAAAACTCTACAAATGGAAACCTATAGGAGGATGACACAATGAACGATCTAAGGAAAATGAAAGTGACTAATTTGAATATGGCAAGATACAGATTGGCATGGAGGAGGATTGTTGAGAAGGCCAAAACTTTCACTTTTGAAGTTGTCGTGCCTTAAGATTGAAGCAATATCTTATTCCCTTCGTTGTAGCGACAATTTGAAGAAGTGTTTGTCCAAAGTAATAAATCAGAATTACTGGTTCTGGTTGGGTTTGATTTTCCGGTAGAGCTAGATTGTTTTCTCAGGGTCGAAATTGGTACACAGGATAGGAAAACACTTCACAATCATAAGATCATTGATAACTGTTTCTTGTAGAAATAATTCCACATTTATTAACTTTGTAGTTTCCCAGCAGATTAAGTAAATTTAAGTTGAATTATTCTTCCCTATTAACTAAAATAAATTCTTTTCTTGTTTGAAATCAATTACTCATGTATTACATTTTTATCATCCTGAGAACTCATCCTGCTTTCTATCTTTGTTGAATGTTATATGCAGACTGCTAGAGTAATTCTGTTATAATATTAAAGAACATTATTACATCACATGATTTTAATTTAAATTCTATTGGTTAAAGGTCCATTAAATACCATGTTTAAATTTGATTGGTTAAATCAAAAAGTTAATTATTTTTAACATCCAATCAGAATTTAGTATGCTTTATTTTAAAATATTAAGTTAAGCAGGTGTTCTTATTACAGTTATAACAGAAAGCTTTATATTTCAGGCAACAATGACTTAAGACACAATTTTAAAAGCATTATTTAGAAAGACTGTTATATAATACAATTCTTTAATTGTTATTGAGACATTTTTATTCAACAATAAACAACAATTAATTATTTAGATGTTTCTCTTTATTTAAATTATATTTAAATATTAAAAGAATATAAAATTATCAACTTAACTTTCATATTTAATATGATATTAAAATACTGCTATAAGATGATAATGATGCTTACAGGAATAAGAGTGTCGGTACTTGAAAGTAGAGATTCCATCTCAGCTGTAAATTTTTATAAGTTGTGTCAACTTGAAGGAAAGGAATTGGGTTTTATAAATAAAACAAGAAACAATTTCAATTATCTCATTTATTATTACAGATCTTTATTTTCAAACTCGGCAAACCCTCTGTCTAACAATTCACATACTTATTGGCTTTACAGCCCTTTGAATGTAGCCACAGCTTCTCCTTGGTTAGGAGTTTCTAGAACAAGTTATGTGGTCAGCATACTGACCCAATGAGACATCTAATAGGCAATTAAGGTATTAATAGTGAGTGGAGAACATATTTTTAACGACTCACCTCATACAATTTCAAATTTCTTTGATACCGGCAGTTTCAGACAACATCTTGTCCCTCTTCAGTTCATGACTTCCACTCCTGAGTGGGACAAGATGTCTGAAACCATTGGTATCAAAGAAATTTGAAATTGTATGAGGTGAGTCATTAAAAATATGTTCTCCACTCACTATTAATGTTTAATTTAAATGTAACTAAGGTATAACTTGGATGATGAAGGTTGGTATTTTTTGCTTAGAGGTCTCTTTTTTTCAGTCTTAAAGTTCTTTTACAAGCCCGAAAATCTTCAAACTCAGGACCCACAACTTAAAGTCCCTCCCGGAGGACTTATTGCTTGGATTTTCCCATCCTAAAAATCCATTGACCCCAGCCAGGTTTGAACCCATGGCCAATCCCCATCTCAATAATTTAATTTAATTTTGAACATTTTCCCTTCTCAAGGTAGTCTTGCTGATGATTTTTACACCCTTAAAAATATATTGACCGCGCTTCGGTTTGAATAACCTGGGAACAGATACGAGCATGACATCTGCTAGACTGACATGTCTCCAGTGATTATGTTGTCCAAAGGGAGACAAACTCACAACAAATCAAAACAGCCACAAGCAAACATGAATTAGAATAATAATTGGAAATCTATGGAACTTTAAGAGTTCATAATTCAGAAGAAATAATATTTCTGAAATGTTTCCAACATCAAGTCAAAAAATGTTGATGTTCTTATAATCAATTGAACATTTCTCACTGAAGGACAAATTATATTTGAAGAGAAAAATATATGCCTTGACCGAGGTTTAAACCCAGGACCCTTAGCTAATGCTCTGTCAGTGAGCTATTCATGGCCTCATGCAAATTTTCCTCTTTTACACTTTTAATTTCTAAGAGCACCAAAGACTTGCAAATGTCAGCTTCTTATTTAAGAAGACTTTTAAAGCAATTTTAACATTAATTAAATGAAAATAAAACTTGGTTTTATATGATTTTCATATTTATTAAGATATAATTCAATGACAGCTGTTTCGGTACACTGTACCTTCTTCAGACATGTTAACATGTTATCTTAATAGATATGAAAATCAAATACAACTAAGTTTTATTTTTATTTAATTAATGAATATGGATTTTCATCAAGTAAACACCAACTCAATTAATAATTTTAACATTTCTTACTGAAGGACAAATTATATTTGAAGAGCTTAAATCTTTGGTTATCTCTTAGTTTGTCCAACAGGGAAGAAAACAGTTGCGACGAGATACAGGCGTCATCTGGACACATTTTGGAGACCATTGTTCCTACTCTGACTAGATTATGACTCAAGAGATAAAATCAGTTACATAAACCTCACCTCATTCAACCTGGAACATGTTTCAGCAGACATCTGCACCATCTTTAGCCAAAAACCAACCTGAAAATAGTGCAAAAGTCTGCCAAAAAATAGTTGGGCAACCACTGCTTTAGGAGCATGTTCACCAATTGAAAGATCAGAATTTGCTTCTTTCTTACCAGAAACTAAATAAAACATTTGTAATGTTGGTAGAACAGGAGAGACGGAGAGTTTGCTTTGTGTTAGGTTACTCGTACTGTGCAATCAGCACCATCATGTAAACACCAAACAGAAGAGCTGCGATCTCCTTCACAGATTGCCACAGCTTGGTGTCTGCAAGAAGTTCTGGTATCACAGACACTGTTGCAATGTAGATAAAAACCTCCGGCTGTGAACGGCAGAATCCATGTTGTTGCCACATCCCCTGCACAACAAAGTGTTCAGTTTATAGTGAAGAATGCAATCACATTTTGAACATAGCCAATTTAAATGGATTTGGAAAAGAAAGAATTGTAAATAAATTAAAGAAATTCAGACAACAAAAAAGATTAAAAGAATACACTACCCTGCAATCTGATTCAAAGAAAGGAAAACAATTTAAGAAAATTACGTATCATCCTGAAAATACATAACAAATTTTAAAAATGTTCAAGAAATTCAATATTACATTGGCACCGATAAATAAATTTAGTCTTGGTAATCTATTAATAACTAATAAGAAACTGAACATCCCAGATAGCAAAAAATCTGGAATTTATCAAATTAATTGTAAGGACTGCAATAAAGTATACATAGGAAAAACAAAAATAAATTTGGACACTCGCACTAAGGAACACTTCAGAAATATTAAAAATGGTGAAATTGAAAAAGAAGCCCTACTTTTAAAACATTTGGAAAAACCTTTAGAATTGACAATTTGGGAGAATATATACATTCAGAAGAACAAATTTAGATCCATGAATTTCAAAATTCCTGATTAATGTGACCTCATCTCAAAGTTCATCAAATCAACACCCAGATGGCAATGTTATTGATGGAGATTCCAACAAAAATCCGATAGTCATAATGTCGGTTGAAAATGAGAGAGATCTTTCTCTCAAAAACTAGTTCCCGTGTTTGAAGAAACATAAAACATGAGGTAAGATGTTAAAAAATGACTCATTAATTTACGAATTAAGAACCTCATAATGTTATTTCCCATATTTAACTATGAACTTAATTTGATATTGAAGAAGTAATTCTTTTTCCCATGTTGTGGCGATGTTTTGAAGCAGCTAACACTCTTCATACCCGATGTTGTAGTAACATTTTGAAGGATCGGTGTCCCAAAAGAATTACTGGTTCAGGTTAGGTTTAATTTTCGGTAGAGCTGGAATCTCTTCTCAAGGTCGGAAGTTTGTACACAGGATAGGAAAACACTTCACTATCACTGAAAACTGTTTCTTGTAGAAATAATTGTAAATTTATTTACTATTTAATTTCCCAGCAGATCAAGTAAATATAGGTGGTGTTATTCTTCACCGTCAATTAAAATTAAATTCTTTTCTTTTCTTGAGTCAACTATTCTTCTTGTATTAAATATCACATTTTATTAGGAGAGCTCTATTTGCTTCTATCTTTGTGGAAAGTTGTATGCAGAATGACTAGTGTAATTCTGTTATAATTTTAAAGAACATTATGACATCACATGATGTTATATTTAAATTCTATTGGTTAATATAATGTATAAATTTGATTTGTTAAATCAAGAAAGTTAATTGTTTTAACATCCAATCAGAGTTTAGTTTACTTTCATTTAAAAATATGAAGTTAAGCAGGTGTTCTTATTACAGTTATAACAGAAAGCTTTATAATTCTGACAACAATGACTTAAAACAATTTTTAAAAGCATTATTTAGAAAGACTTATGTACTACAATTTCTTTAATTGTTACTGAGAAATCTTTATTCAACAATGAATTATTTAGATGTTTTTCTTTATTTAAGTTATATTTAAATATTAATAGAATTTTAAAGTATAAAATTATTAACTTGACCTTCCATACTTATTATGATATTAAAATCCTACTTTAATATTAAACTTACCCTTCACCAGCAGAGAGACAACGGTTCCTGTCAGCGCTCCGAGAGCTGTAGTCAGCTGCAGGAACATCGCCTGCAACACAAACACAATGTAATCCATACAAACAAAAAGATTAGATCAATACATAACTATATAGGCTATAGGAGTTTATGGTGAAATTAAATGTTTCCTACCTCCTCTCCTCATATAAATCTTCTAAATAGATTGCGATTTCGAGACCTAAACGGTCTCATCTTCAGTACTTCTTCAGACCGAAAAACATTTAATTGAATTAAAAGCCAGTCTAATTAAACAAATAGACAAACAAAAGGAACTCACGGTTTGGGAAAAGATCCACATTCAGAAAAACAAAGGAAAACTTATTAACTTTGAAATTCCCGCAAAATTTGACCTGATCCAGAAGTTCATTGGTCCACCAGAGGGAAGAAGAAGAGTTTCTTCCGATTGACATAACATCAGTCGCCAAAGAAGTACTGAAGATGAGACCGTTATGGTCTCGAAATTGCGATCTACTTAGAAGATTTATATAAGGAGAGGTAAGAAACATTTAATTTCACCATAAATTAAACCTCATAGTGAATAATTCCTAGTTAAATATTGTTGATTCCTGTCCAATTTTCTTTTTCTTTTTTTTTTTCCTTGTGATTGTTGATTGATTTTCTAGTTTTAATTTTGTTACACTCACAGTTTTGATCCTTCCCTCTCTCCCACGTACCTTTTTCCTGTTACAGCCTGACTGTATGAGAATAGCAAAGTCGCCGATCTCGTGTGGAACCTCGTGCAGCAAGATGGTGATGGTAGTGATGATTCCGATGTTCTTACCAGCGAGGTAAGATGCACCAATAGCAAGTCCATCTGTAAAGTTGTGCGTGAAGTCTGCAGCAAGATTCAAGTAACCTGACACCTTGATGTCTTCCACTGCTGCGTCTGCAACACATACACAAGGTAAAGCTTCGTTAACAACACACTACCTAGAATATGGTCTCAGTGAAACAGTAGTTACCATTCTTGTCTCTGCTTGCCTACGTCATCTCCAATATAATTGCCGTAAAAATCAAAGAATTCTTCTTACCTCATACATCTATGTTTTTTTTAACACAGAACTGCAGTATCAGGAAACATCATTCCCATCCTCAGCTGTTGTCACAACTGTCGATTCTTCGTTATGTTGGTCTTTTCTAAACTGCCATCTGGTGTTGATTTGAAGAACTTTGTAATCAAATTTGGTTTGTCCAAAAACTCAAAATTCATGGTTCTCGTATGGTTTCTTTGAACGTATTTCTTTTCCCAGACTGATAATCCCAAAGATTTAGGTAATTGTTTCAGAAGTTTAGCTTCTTTTTCAATTCTATGATTCTCTAATAAACTATGTGCTGCTTTTGCTGATTTTTCAATTTCACCATTTTTTATATTTTATTGTTATATTTATTTTATATTATTTATATGATGTTTCCCTATACTGCAGTGCTGTGTTAAAAAACATAGAAGTATGAGGTAAGAAGAATTAACAATTCATTTGATTTTTATTAATAAAACCTCATAATGTAAAAATTCCCAACTTTATTACATGAAAATAATCTGCTATCTTGTTCATGTGGTAGCATGCCTTCTTGCTCACTAGAGGGCCCACCAGGTTTAGTACCCAGTGGGGTTGGAAATTTCAGTTGTACAATTTTCAATCTCGGCGCCAGAATGAGTGGGGATTTTATACAAGTGCAGTTCTTTTGCTACTGGGAAGTCCTTTGACATAGACAAGTTTAACCTTTATCAAGGTACCTTTTTTTTTTTTACTAATCGCATTTTGTAGTAGGTGTTTTATTTGTAGGTCCTGCACCGTAGCCGAGTGGTTAAGGCAGGAAGCCTTGGTGCAGAGCTACGGGACTTGCGCTGGTTCGAGTCTCCATGGGGGAACAAATTTTCTCATGGTATTTCGGCCAGTATGGGACCGGTGCCCACCCAGCATAGTGATGCATTTGGGTAGCTACAATAAGTAGCAGCTCCAGGTTGAGAAAACCAGCTATAACGGCTGGGGGACTCGACATGCTGACCACATGTCACCCCTACACTGGCTGACTATCATCTACCTCTATGATTGACACATGTGGATGTGAGGCCAGCAGCCGGATAAGGGCCTTCTAGGCCTGTCGTGCCAGGAGTTAGTTTTTTCTATTTGTAGTTTAACATAGCACAACAAGTACCTGATAAAACCCTTTCTATATTTTATAATTCAATCTATATAATTCATTCTCTGAATCTCAAGTTGATAAAATGAGTTTCAATTTGGATATCGACAACATGTCTCATCAATTTTAAATTATTTTTCATTATGTCATTTATTAATATTATCAACTATAGTTGTTTGTGTTGTCTAATGTGTGCTGCATCTTGCCCTCCAATACTTTGAGGTCTTAGAATCTTCATGTTTGACAGCAATACAGTTTGTTCAGATGACCTTCGTCCATTTCTTCATCTGTATGATTGCATAAAATGCATTTCGGTGAAGGCAGAACATTGATTTTGTGAAGGTGTTTTGCCAGGCAGTCGTGGCCCGTTGTCACCCTAAATGTGCTACTTCTGTTTTTCTTGGTATGTTCGGTATATCAGTATGTTTTATTAGACATTCCTATTTTTTTGTTACTGGCCAGGTTTGAAGTCTATTGTCATTCATAATTCTGAATTTTAACTTTATATGGCGTTTCACTGAGGAGTAAGGTGTTGGTTTATATTTTATCAACTACAGAGCTGGTCTATGAATCTAGAGATGAGCTAGAATTTGCATCTCAAACTTTATTCTTAGATAAAGTGATCCCACAACAGACCCGGAGGCCCTTGGGGTAGTAGGAGGTTAGGGCTCCCACTTTTTCTAGACCCCCAGAACAAGCATCTGGTACTCATTTCCGTTAGAGGCTGAGTCGACCCCAGGGCCATAGTGCCGCCAGAGGGTTGGGTCAGTTTAAAAATCCTTAACCCCAACGGGACTTGAACCCTCGACGCTCCAGCTTGTAGCTCAGTGCCTTAACCACTACGCTACGGCGTGCCCCCTTATTCTTAGATACTAGCCTTAAAGTACTGTAAGAGTCCATGTTTCACAAAAATAACTGTTTTATACATATTTTTAGTTTGGTTTAACCCACACACCATATTCCCCAATAGTAATTTGTCAGGTTTTTTAATTACATTATATAAGGTATTCAGGTCCCTTCTTTCCCTCAGGGGAAGAGAATGCAGGCTCCTCTAATGCAAATGACAAGCTATAACAAGCCACTTAACTATTGTAATAAATTAAGGTAAAATTATACAAAATAATATAATAAATTGGGGAAAAATTATAACAAAAAATATTTTGGATAAACTGGTAAATAAAGTTTAAATAATTATCAAACGGATAATGATATCATATGTGAGTACAAAGGAAACTCAAACATGCACTGTTTAACTTAAACAGAGATTAATTAACAAACAAAAGATTGATATAATATTCTTGGGAAAATGTGTATTCAAATTCAAATAAAGGTTATTTAAACAAACAAAATATTAATAATGATATTATCAGAAGTAATGTCACGAGTGATTTCCAAATTATCGATAAATTCACAACTCATATATACTTTATTTCACCACAACAACATACATTTAACAATGTTATTACTATATTTAATTAATGTTGGGAAGTAAACATTATGAGGTATAATCATTAAAAATCATCGGAGAACATATTGTTTAAATACCTCACCTCATAGGATTCATGCTTCCATGATATCGCGATTTCAAACATAATCATGTTCATCGTCAGCCATAACTCCGACTGTTGAAATTCTTTGGCCGTCAACTATTCTATTGTCGCCATCTTCAGTGCTGCTAGTTATTTCACAATTTTTCACATAAACATATATAGGAAAAACAAAAAGGAATTTGGAAATTCGGACAAAAGAACATTTCAGAAATATTAAAAATTGTGAAATTGAAAAATCTGCAATTGCTGCACATAGTTTATTCGAACATCATAAATTGGAAGAGAAGCTAAACTTTTAAACAAGTAGAGAAACCTTTGGAATTGACAGTTTGGGAAAAATATACATTCAGAAAAACAAAATAGATCAATGAATTTTGATATCCCTAACGAATTACATTGATTTCGAAGTTCATACATTCAACCATAGATAGCATCACTGAAGATGGCGACAATAGAATAGTTGACGGCCGAAGAATTTCAACAGTCGGAGTTATGGCTGACGATGAACATGATTATGTTTGAAATCGCGATATCATGGAAGCATGAATCCTATGAGGTGAGTTATTTAAACAATATGTTTCTCCGATGATTTTTTAATGTTATTACTGTTTGATCGACCCGCGGTGGACTAGTGGTTATGCTTCTTGCCTCTGGTCCGAGGGTCACGGGTTCAATGGATTTTTTAGGACGGAAAAATCCAAGGAACAAGTCCTCCAGGAGGGACTTTAAGTCGTGGGTTCCCTAGTCTGAAGATTTTCACGCTTGTAAAAGTTCCTTAAGCCTGAATGAAAAGGCCTCTAAGTAAAATTTACCGAATTTTCCCGTCCTAGTACTACCTTGGTTTCCTAAATGTCAGTATGAGGCGGAATGCTGACCACGGACCACTCAAAAATGACATCTGTACGAAAACAAGTGTAACTAAATTAGTATGGTTCAAATTCTTCCCTGTAAGGGGAGAGCGCCTAAATCTCTGTAAAGGGAAACCATGGGCTTACAATACAATATAATACAATATTACTGTTTGCACAATACAGTTAATATCAAACCTTGGTTTTAGGACTTATAAATAATTTTTTTAATATTTTTAAAGAAGAATCTGCATTCGAGAGACCAAGTGAGTTCCTAGCTTAAAGTTTTGAAATGAAATTATCTTTTGTATGAAATTTTACTCCTAAGTTTTTATAATATTTATTTATAGTACTTAAAAAAGTATAATGTTATGAGAGAAAAATCCACTAGATAATAATAATATATATATATATATATAACAATTGATGTCTACTTACAAATAATGATCTGCAATACATGCCGAGGTCCACTTCTTGCTGACTCTTTTCCAAGATGTCTGTCTGAACAAGTGGTTCACTTCTACTAGCGCTTTATTTTTCAGTTATAATGTTGTAAACTATGGCTCTTCTTCTGTATTTACTAACATTATTTAATATTTTAAACTTTTTCAAACAATTTTTATAACATTATTAGACAATTTTGAAGTATTTATTTAAATATGCAAATCACAATATTATGACACTGTTAGGCAATATTGTGATGCTAACTGCTATTTTCTCTACAGAGTATATTACTTAGTCTATGATTTTTCTATCGCTGGTTGGATCAGCGTTAGGGAGTGATAAGTAAGTGTACACCCATTTTTAATAAACATTTGGTAATTTTAATATTATTAATATATTTTTTTAACATAGATTTGGGGATTTATTACAAATATTGGTCATTTAAATTTTATAGCGACGGATAGTAATCGAGGATGATGATATGTGGTTCGATTGTGGGTTATCGCTGGCTCTATAAACTCTGGCGCATGTGCTCTGTTGTTCTATAGGACTTCGAAAATATTTCACGCTAGTTTAAGTGCAGTTTTTCCGTGATTTCTACTAGAATATCCTCTGGTGAGAAAGGACTCACCGATGGGCTATTCCTCATTAGCTACTCTGTTTACAACTTACGTGGAGTAATGTGAATAATGCACCCTCTAGCTGTTTTTAGTTTTGAACTAACAAAAATTAAAACTAACTGAATTGTTTCGGTTAGCTTTTATAATTTAGTAACGTTCTAACCAAGAAAAAAGTGGAGAGTGCATTATGCTGACACATTAAGTGATACCTTCACATTGGAAGGAATTATTTGTGCCTTACCTTCATCAGATTTTCCAGGCTTGTCATTCTCAGTCTTCTTCTCCTCCTCCTCATGTGAATGTCCGTGGGAATGTCCATGGTCACCTTTAACTAACCTCACAAACTTCTCAACCATAAGAAATGCAATTACCCCCCAATAACACCCAGAAACCACTGTCATATCATGTCCGTGACTATGGCTCACCCTCCCCCATGAGAGTGGGAATGTGAATGCGAGTGTTCGCCATCGTGAGATTGTGCCATCAGAGCATGTGGTATCAGGTGTAGGAATGCATCCCCAAGTAAACTACCTGACGCAAAACTCAGTAAAATTTTCAGTAATGGTTCCTTTTCTTTCGTATTGTCCAAAGGAACTAAAAACAAAATAAAAAATGGAGCAGCACTAATAAGAACTGTAGAGCCGATTGCATGGACCCACAAATTGTAGGTATCTCTTACCTCCGTTTCCCCATTAATATGGGCTTTATCAACTTTATGCGATCCTGTTTTAAGCTCGTTGGCTTCTCTAGAATATTTAAATGACGGCGACTCATCTTCGTGATCATGTGAATGTCCATGATGGTGCCCGTGTTCTCAACACACTCTCACAAAGCAATGGCAAATCCAAGAAAATCAATATAAAGAAAACTCCTAGAACTACAGAAACTATGAAGGATTTGCTAAACACACTGGTTCCGACACGTCATTTCTACAATACTTATAGATAAATTATATGTTCTATATTTACATAAGTTCCAATGTCCTAACCACAGCTGATCGTATCAACAAATTCACAAAAGCGCATATCCCGCATGGCTTAACGTGGCTAAAGGTTCGTACGCCGCAGCTTCCAATTCAAACGACTCTCAAAAAAAGAATCGGACAAATCAATTGTGTTAAGCACCGATGTCAAATGGATCCCATATGTCTGTATCGTCGTAGAGGAATTCTACATAATCCTTGGTATTTCATGACAGTGTATGAAACGAAAAATAGTCCTGAACAATTTTAACAATTCTAGCTTTCATGAAACCGGAACGAGCCAACAGGCTTAATATCCCTTGATGATGATGTATGAAACAAGTCACTGCTGTGTCGAAATGAACCGAATCGATTCATCCATGTAAATAAAGGAGCCGAGAAAACTTTAGTGACCCGGTGAACTGTCAATTTACAGAGAGAGTTTATGTTTTTTTTTTTTAATAACCAATCAAATTGCAATTTACCTTGTTACACTACACTGATGCCAATGCGGGATAATTTTGTATATATATATATATATATATATATTTTAATGTTTGTTAACGAGTAAAATAAATAATTAAGTGTTTAAATGGTTTCTTAGAAGCTATTTTAAATATAATGATCCTAAATAATGAGCACTTTTTTTCATATTAGCAACTTAATAAATTACAGATTTACATTTCATCACTAGCTCTTTCTCCTAAATTATTATTGGTAACACTTATATTGATTGAACACAAATTTTAAATTTTATATTTAGATAACATTCCATTTAAAGTACAAAACTCTATTTATTATGAAAATTTATTTCAAGATGTCCATGAAAAGTTAAAAAATATATTGCAATTATTGTTGTTGTTGTTTTCTAATGGCGAGATTTGACGCTTAAGTCATTTTCTCTCTGGCTTCCCAGTACAAGCGAACAAGGTCCTTAGAGTGTTGTGCAGTTGGATTTAAAGCTGGACAGACTAGAAGGTGGATATTGCAATTATTGTTACCTGTCATATTTAATTTCTTCCTGTGTCGTTTATTTCATCTGCAAACATAAGTGAGCAACAGCTCAATATCCATATTCGGTTCTCTGTCTCTATGCAAGTGGGGATATGAGTTAAGAGAAATATCAAGGTATGCATTTTTATTTTGTTTGAAATATCCCCTTATTGGGTATTACCTGGAAGACAGGTTAGGAAAAAAGTAAATGTACAAAAGAATTTAGAGTCTTTTATCAGATAAAAAGTAAACAAATAATTTGTAAACAATTTCTTAAACAAAAAATGGTTTAATTAATGCTATTATTATAATGAAGGTTCCATTAAATTCTGGAATAGGGCGGAAAATGTTGGATATATGCATTTTTTATTTTGAATATCCATTACTACATATTTTCATTTGTTAGAATTTTTATGTCAGTTTTGTGTACTCAATTTATTTCATTAGCTGAGAAAATGACCAAGTTAGTATATGTCAGATTAGTTTACAACTTATTTGATTAATAAGATGGGTCAATTAGTTTACATCAAATTGAGATAATTTAATAAAAAAACTAGTATGGTACAGTGCAATGTAATTTAATGGAAAAGTGGCATATGTATTGCCACCCTATATTGGAGTCGCTCTGATACTTTATGAATGTTCAGTGAACCTTTCATAGTCAGAGACTGTACAAGTTTGTTGCAGATGTTGAAGTTCTAAAAAAAACATGAGCTGTAAATTGTGACCCTAGGAACGGACATTAACCCAGTAACCTCTTTGTCTTATAAATCATAATAATTTTTATAATAGTCAACAGTTGAAATGTAGATATCAGTTAGCATGCAAGACGTCTGATGGTTTCTTCAATAACATACCAGTATCAATTCATCCACTGCTCCCATTAGTAACAAGACCATTTATTTCTTCATAAACTGTAAAACCTTGCACCTTCAACACTGTAGCTGTTGAACACTGCAAAGAGTTATTCCAAAATGTCAGAAGTTCTTTGTTATGACTTGTTATCTGTGTATTAAAGTATTTCAGGTCTCTGTTTCTGATGTTGTTACGCTGGGATATGAATACATTGATCAATTGAAAAATTATTCTTCCAAGTGAGTTACTTTCAAATATTATTTTTAGTAATAATACTGCATGACATCACTGAACAGTTCACTTTATCTAATTATGAGTTAGGGATTTAGACCCATTTCATATTTTTTACAATAATTAAAAGAAACTGTTTTGGAATGGAAACCTGAGGGTAGACGAGGCAGAGGAAGACCTAAATCCTCCTGGAGTCAGGGAATATGTTAAACATGAAGGAGAAACATCTACAACCAGGAGATTGGATGGAGCGACAAAATTGGCTATTAGGAATCAGACGATGTCAAAGACATTAATCAACCGATGATCTATCTATCTATCTAAAAGAAACTTATACCAAAAGGAGATATATTAATTTTAATTATGTTTTCATTTATTGCTTCCCAGTTTGTGATATTTCTCTTATATTTCTTCTTGATAAGTACTGAAACCCCTCTTTTAGCCCTTTCATTATTTTTAACACCACTGTAAATATGAACATATGATCCTAAAGTTTATATTCCTTCTCCTTTCTTCTTTGTTTCTGTCAGTATGATTATGTCCTATTTCAACTCCTCCATCTGCTTAAGAACCGCCTCCATTTTATTCCTTATGCCTTGTACATTCCATGTTCCGATTAGCAGAGTTTGTTTCCGTAGCTTGATTCGTCTTCCTTTTAATCTGACTGGCTTATCTCTATTAGGTTTTTTAGCATTGCATTTTTTTCCTGATGGGAGGGAGCTGGCCTACCGCATCAAACCCCAACCTGGAGGACCAGGGATTTTTTTCAGGTGTCCATCCTTAGATCAGTTGCTTTCACTACTGCTAAGAGCCTGATTTGCCCTTAATATTTATACATGAAGGAGAAACATCTACAACCATGAGATTGGATGGACCAACAAAATTGGCTCTTGGGAATCGGACGATGTCAAAGACATTAATCAACCGATGATCTATCTATCTATCTAAAAGAAACTCATAGTGTTACTTCCTTCTTATTCTTCCTTCCAAGTATTAGGCCAAGGCCTGTTACGATCCTATAGAAAATTTTCCCTCCAGCGTTTCATAGGATGGCCCAGAGATCTTCGTCCTCTTGGTATATAATTATAAACAGCTTTGGGGATCCGATTTGAATGCATTCTTTCAAGATGGTGTTTCCAGTTTAGTTGGTACTGTTTAATATATTCCAAAATTGGCGTAGTCTTCAATTCTTTTAAGATATCGGTGTTCCTTTTCCGATCCCATCTGGTGTAACCCGCTGTTTTGCACATGAATCTCCTTTCACAAACCGTTATTCTGCTTTCTGTTACTTCCTTCTAATATTAAATCACTTTATCTAGTTTATTTGGTGATTTGTTCATGTTATATAGTTTGTTTCAGCAATAACCCACTTTGTTTGATGAATGTTCACTTTATATAGTTCATTTGGGAATTTCTTCACTTTATTTAGGTCATTTGTTGAATTGTTCATTTTTATAGTTCATTTTGTGAATGATAAATGATTTTATTGAATGATTCATAAGTTTAAATCAAGCAAACTTAAAAAAATCTAACAGAAATATGACCTAACATAATCTACACCAAACAATAAAGTTAAATTTAAGGTGTTGATAATTTTTTTTAGTTTAAGTTCACACTTATCTTGCAGCGGAATAAAAATGTACTACCTGCAACATATCAGCTTTATCTGTCTTTCGGTGGGAGAGGGGGTCACATTCATCCTTTAAAGGTTAAGACTAGATGTGGAGCTAACTCAAGTATTTGATTTTAGGAAGTGATATTTTGAGGTAAAACTAAATATATAGTCACACGTAGAAATTCATTAAATAATGGAAATGGACAGCTAATGACAAATGAGGGAAATTTTGAGGAGGTGGCTGAATTCAAATACCTAGGAACAATAATCACAAATAGGAATGAGATGCACAAAGAAATTAAACATAGGCTCAATTCTGGAAAATGCGTGCTATTATGCATTGCAGAGACTCTTGATGTCCCAACTCCTTTCAAAAAACGTTAAACTGAAAATATATAAAACTGTTATTCTACCAGTTATATTATATGGGTGCGAAACATGGACTCTTACTTTAAGGGAGGAAAGGAGATTACAAGTATTTGAGAATAAAGTACTTAGGAAAATTTTTGGACCAAAGAGAGATGAACAGACAGGTGAATGGAGAAGACTACATAACAATGAACTACATGGTCTTTATAGGAAGCCAGATATAATGAGAACAGTTAAGTCTCGTAGATTGCGATGGGCAGGACATGTGGCACATATGGGGAATGGGAGACTTGCATGGAAGCTTCTTGTAGAAAAGCCAGAGGGAAAATGCCCAGTTGGTAGACCAAGAATGAGATGGGAGAATAACATTAACTATGACTTGAGGGAAGTAGATTATACATGGAATGATTGGAAAGCATTAGCTCAGGATAGGGATGTATGGAGAGCTTATGTCCGTGCGGCCATGAACCTACGGGTTAGATAGTGCCAGTGAGTAAGTAAGTAAGATATTTTGAGATTATTTTAATTATATTATATTTAGTCTGATCATCTTACCTCAATATTAACGTTGATTTGTTCTTGAACATGTTTCAAAACAATTCTGTTTTATCATCAGCTTGTCCAGATGAAACGATAAAACAGAATTGTTTTGAAACATGTCCAAGAACAAA
Organism: Diploptera punctata; assembly: GCA_030220185.1. Lineage (NCBI taxonomy): Eukaryota > Metazoa > Arthropoda > Insecta > Blattodea > Blaberidae > Diploptera > Diploptera punctata. The sequence continues at coordinate 62,141 of JASPKZ010003976.1, read as the reverse complement.
TCAACATTAATATTGAGGTAAGATGATCAGACTGAATATAATATATTCAAGTATTTGTACTTATTCACTTAACTCCAGGGTAAATATCATTCATCAGACTTCGGGAGTGCTTGCATTTACTCTAAAAAGTGTTTCATTCTTGTTTCTCAGCTCTTCAGCCCAGACATGGCCTTTGGCTTCCTTCACAATCTTCCTCCATTCATATCTTTTCATGACTTTTTTTTCCTTTCCCTTTGCCTCTGCTCCCAAGGTAGATTTTTTTTTAGGATGGAAAAATCCAAGGAGCAAGTCCTCTGGGAGGGACTTTAAGTTGTGGGTCCCAAGTCTGAAGATTTTCAGGCCAAAAGATTCTTAAGCCTGAATAAAGAGGCCTCTAAGCAAAATTTACTGACATGAACATCCTAGTAATACCGGTACCTTAGTTTCCTGTTAGACGTCTCATTGAGTCGGCATGTTAACTGCTTGCCATTCATGACACCTATGGGCAAATAAGATAACTAAAAATTAACTTTGTCTAATAATTTCTAACAAAGAAAAGACTATGGCTCAACAATGGGTTACACCATTAATAATAAATAATAATAAATTTTATTTTATCAAGGTCAAGAAATATATTTTTGAACTTCCTGTTGATATCATGCCCAACATATGCATGAGGAAAAGTTTCAAATTTGGACAAACTTTTGTTTAAGAATAACCTGAATAAAGAGAGTGTTTTGCTATCCTCAGCTCCTAACAAACTCCACAACATGTGTGTACATATTACTAGAAACAAGTAGCCACTTTAAAATGACTAACAGCAGAAAGATGGATAAATATAATGATAGTTGTTGAGAGGAACAGTTGAGCAGTGGATTCTCCTTGTTAAATAAATAATACAAGATATTAGCAAACATTACTTTTATTACATTAAACAGTTATACAATGCACACACAAGTAAATACCAGTCACATTACAATCATTTCTATTTATTACGGCAACATTCTTGTTATTTTGATGTTATATTTAGATTAACATATTTCTGAATTGTATGATTTATTTTTTTGAAAAGAAAAATTAATGGTTGTACCGGGAATTGAACCCTGGACCTCTGGCTGTGTAGATCAGTTGCAATCATTCAATACCCAATACAACTGATAAATTTTCTTTCCACATAAACAATTCTGTTACGTCCAAAGACAGAGAGCTCTTGCTATCAACAACGACATCAGACGACTTCTATTCAAAGTATTTTAACGAGAATTTTTCATTACATTTTAGTCATTACTATTTTTATGTTATATTTAGTTTAACATATTCCTGTACTGGACACATAATTTTTTTAAGAAAAATTAACGGTTGAAACGGGAATCAAACCCTGCAGCTCTCTGACTCTGCATGCCGATGTACAGAGTTAGAGGTCTTCTTCTTCTTCCTTCCAAGTATTAGGCCAAGACCTGTTATGATCCTATAGAAAATTTTCCCTCCAGCGTTTCATAGAACAGCCCAGAGATCTTTCATGCTTTGGTCGTCATAAGTTTGATCCTTCCGGGAAATTCCCGTATAAGACTTGAAAACATAATAATAGTCCCTTCGATTGGTTGCTGGCCAAAGGAAGGCAAGACGAATGATGGGGCTGCCATCTTATAGCCTCTGGTCAGGCTTTTCTGGAGAAGAAATGGAAGTATTTATGCACACGTGTTTTATTCAGGATTTAAAAAAAAATCCTTAGTATCATTGCTTTTGAAATATATCATGCTAGCTCAAGTGGTAACAAGCATGCTTCTTCATTAACAGAGTCAGAGGTCCAGGATTCAATTCCCGGTTCAACCGTTAATTTTTCATTTAAAAAAAGAAACATTCTTGTTGCTTACCAAACATAACTGTTCATTCAACTCAATTGAAAATGCCAACCTTGAACTCTTCAGCAACTTCTGAGGTTAGGCTCTGGTGTCAGATTAAAGAAAAAAGTTTAAGATGAACAGTTATTGAACTAAAGACGTTGAATTGGTAATAAACATCTCGCCTCATATTTTTCTGTCTCTCCTGGAACATGTTTTAACAGACATTTGCAGATTTTGAGCCAAAACCTGACCCAGATGACTGATTCAAGTCCTTGACAAATTATCTCATAGAATTATCATTCTCTCTGTTAATTTGAAGAATAAAGTTATATTTGTTACTAGCTAATAGCCAGCAAACCAAACATGGCAGTTGTTAGAATTTTTAATTTCAGGTAAACCTTCACTTCTAATGGTCAGATTTTCTTGGTTTTTTTTAGAGAATACCTATCTCAGTTTATTTATTTTTATTTTTTTCCCCAAATGCCCCAGGTTTGTCTTTCGACATTCCTGGTTTCTCTCCTGGCATGGCATATTTGTAACCCATTTCTGAGGTTGGGGCGCCTGGAAGGTGGGGTTACGTTGCCCCGATGATATGATGAGTGATGATGATGATAATGGTGCGCCAGGAGAGTCCCTAATCCTAAGCTTAACCTAAGATGAATATGAATGATGATGATTGTAATGGCCATGTGATTTCGGGGACCGTTTGGGCCTTAAAGTTTTCCTGACATTTGTCTTACAGGTGAGGAAAAACCCTGATAAAAACCTCACCCAGAAAAACTGTCCCGACCGGGGATTGAACCCGGGCCCGCTGCGTGACAAGGCAGCACGCTACCTCGAGACCACAGCGGTGGACATCTCAGTTTATTTTAAAATATTAATTTCAGACTAACTCCTACACCTAATGGTTGTACATCTGATTCACGTATTATTTTTACACCAAACAGGGTCTAGGGTTAAGTAGTAAACCCTTAGATAGTGGCTAAGACACACCATACCTGATTGTACACGTTTTCATTGAGGATTGGGTGAGCAGTTTAGAAATCTATACGGGACAAGCAAAGAAAGATTAATTTATATATATTTGTTATGTATGGTGATTATCTTACAAAATGAAGAGTCCAGGGGAAAAATCTGATGAGTCACAATTCTTATTTTTTTCAGGAAACAAAATTTAAAGTTTCAAGACTCATAATATTTAATTTTCTCAAGTAATTTTTTTTATTTTTGTTTAGGATGATAATGTATATATCAAAGGTATATCAGTACTGAAATGATATACATCTGATTAAGGTGTATAACAACATGCTGTATTTTTTGTCATGAATGCAATTTGTACAGAGGAAAAATATGACAAGTCCATAACATATTTCAAGTTGCTACCAGGTTTCAAACACTTGTCACTTATTAAATTATTATTGAGAAGCTAAAGCTATTACTATGATAGAAATAAGTAAATTAATGAACACAATTAAATTATTGTAAATCAGTGGTAAAGAGAAAAAAATTTGCCTGAACCAGGAATCGAACCCCGAACCTTTAGCTTTCCGTGCTAATGCTCTGACCACTGAGCTAATTCAAGCTTCATTCCCATCCAAGCAGAAATCCTTCCTTTACCTTACTCTACTGGTCCCACATTCAATTGCAATGAATCATCATTCACAAATACACAATGAATGGCTTCTACCTGAAGAAGACATGAAGGGACTCCACACAGCTATAGCATTATTTATTAAATTAATATTGAGAAGCTAAAGCTATTACTATGATAGAAATAAGTAAATTAATAAACACAATTAAATTATTGTAAATCAGTGGTATCATAGTAATAGCTTTAGCTTCTTAATATTAATTTAATAAATAATGCTATAGCTGTGTGTCATGTCTTCTTCAGGTAGAAGCCATTCATTGTGTATTTGTGAATGATGAATCATTGCAATTGAATGTGGGACCAGTAAAGTAAGGTAAAGGAAGGATTTCTGCTTGGATGGGAATGAAGCCTGGATTAGCTCAGTGGACAGAGCATTAGAACGGAAAGCTAAAGGTTCGGGGTTCAATTCCCAGTTCAGGCAAACATTTTTCTCTTTACCACTGATTTACTTGTCACTTATTTAAATTCTCATTACAGTTGGTTCAGGTTTATATGGATCGCACTGTACATGTGATATGACATTATAACACTATCGAACCCTTAGGTTCATGGCCGCGCGGACATAAGCTCTCCAAAAATACCTGTCCTGAGCTTATGTTTCCCAATCATCCCCTGTATAATTTACCACCCTCAAATCATGGTTAATGTTATTCTCTCACCTCATTCTCTACCTACATACTGTGCACTTTCCCTCTGGTCTTTGTACAAGCAGTTTCCAAAACTCACTTTCATTCCCCATTCGTGCCATATATCCTGCCCATAGCAATCTATGAGATTTAACAGTTCTTTTTTTTGTCTAATGTCACCAGGTTGTTTTTTAGGACAAGTCTGGCTTTCTTTCCTGGCATTGGCGGAATTGTAATCCATTTCTTATGATGGGGCACCTGGAAGATGGAATTCATTACCCCGATTATATATAATGGCTGTTAAATAATAATAAAGCGCCAAGAGAGTTCTTACCTAAATTCCAGACCATGGGCAACCACAGAAATAATTCCCCTTAAAGAAAAATTAGATTCACTGGACTTGTTAGAATATTCCCCTGTTTTGCATGGACTTGTAAGATTTTTTTCCCCAGTACACGTTTAAGAGATATTGAAATATCTCTGGACTTGTCAGATTGTTGCCCAGTTCTGTGAAACCATCTAAAACTACTCTGGCTGAGCTATTAAATTATTAAAAAATAAGAAATTCTGTAATATTGTTTATTTTTTATTTCACTCGCCTCATACTTCATAACTCCTAGCATACCCAGGGTTTCGTCACATCCTTTGTGACATTCTCAATGCTGTGTCACGTTCACAGCATTGAGAATGTCACAAAGGATGTGACGAAACCCTGGGTATGCTAGGAGTTATGAAGTATGAGGTGAGTGAAATAAAAAATAAACAATATTAAAAAACCTCATAGTGTTATTTCCTATCCACATAACTTAAATTCTGTAATTTTGGAATTATCAGGTTTTTCCCCTGGACTCTTCAAATGCTATACATTTCAAAACTTTTGGAATCTTATTACATCTGTTTTCCCACAAAAATCATGTAGCTCATTGTTAAGTAGTCTTCTCCATTCACCTCTCTTTGGTCCAAAAATTTGTTTCTAATATTTAAATAAATTCACTGGCATGTCCTGCCTCAACTAAATTTGAGACTAGACTTAAAATTAATTTAATAGGTCACTTGAAAGAATAATAAACAAATACAATTGGAAGAGATTCATAGTTAAAAATAACATTACGAGGTTCTTAATTCAATAAATGAATCACTTCTTGTATGACCTCGTACTTCGTGTTTATTTATTGTTTAAAGAAACATGGACTCTGAAGTAAGATAAGAAGTGACTTATTTATTCGTTGAACTTTAAGAGATATTTGTCTGATTATTGACTCCACTCAAAACACAGGACTTTTTGATTGACTTGTTAGTTTCTATCAGAATTTGCGCTTTGCGCTGGATGTTCCACCAATGATAAAGAGACAACAAAATAAGCTACTTTTCACCTCACTTCTTTTCTAAGCTTAAAAGCTGATTTCAGGAGATTCATAAAAAGAACAATGCACCCCTGTGGTTATAAAGTCAAATACATTGTGATTCAAACTTAAAGTACTGTAACTTGTACACATTACATCTATTCACTATTTTTAATTAGTTGATTTTTTTCTTGGGATTCAGTAAAACATATAGGAAGTGACACCCCTGGTGACTTTTGAGAAAAATCTATAGTTTGTATACATTATATTAGTTACTTGAAGGATGTACGGCAGAATTCCCATATTTATCATCATCATCATCATCCATACAAGTATTAGGCTGTGTGGCCTGTTACGGTCTCAAAGAGGAATTTTCCATCCAGTGCTTTTTTGGACATCCCAGCAATCTTTTGCCTTGGGGGCATAAGACAAGGATGTGGGCTCCCGCCCTTGCTCTTTATCATATACATGGATACCGCCCAATATTGGCGACAGATGAGACACGGTTCTATCCAAATTAATAGAAACCATAAAATAGACTCTTTGCTTTTTGCAGATGACTTGGTATTAATAGCTCCAACAGAAACAAATTTACAGTATTCTATACACAATTTTAATATAATTGCAAAAAGGTACAATATGGAAATCAATACAAAGAAAACTAAAGTGATGGCTTTTTGTGGGAAATACTCTATACCTAGCAAAATTGTTTTGGATGATGAAATTCTAGAACGAGTAAACAAATTTAATTATTTGGGTTATAATTTAACATTTCAAGATGAAGCTGATATATCAAAGAAAATCACAAATTTTACAAAAACAACGGGGATAATTAACAGTATAATGAAACCATCTTTAGTACAGAAGAACACAAAATTACGGCTTTATAAGGTTCTCGCAAGACCAGTATTAATATATGGTAGTGAAACAAGGACAATACAAAGAAGATATGAAAGCCAAAAACAGCAAATGAGATGATTTATGCACCCATATTTATCAATTTTGAGAAAAGCTCAATTAAAGATTTTACAAAAACAATAGAGTAGTAACAATTTCAAATTATAAGATTATCATTCTACGATTACGAGAACATAAATCAACAATTTTATTGCTGTATTGAAGATGGCCAGTTTTCTCCTTCCTGTGTGTGGTTTTACACATCAGTTTTTAAAATAATTAATTATTTCAGTGCATTTCTTGTTTTTAACCACAGAGATCTCTCTGATAGTCTCATTAGATGGCAGGGTTTGGTTTGGTTTATAAAAATGAACATTCCTACATTTCTGCCAACACCCTTCATTTGTTTTCCAAAAAAATTATTGTAATACTAGCACAGTCTATTGTTTCAAACAAATGAACATCACAAGCTATCAATAACATTATTAATAAAAAATAGTATAAATATTCTATTATACAATACAACACATACTAACATCACAGCTAAATATTTTGTTAATTTTTTCAAGTTTTTCACACATAAAATATGACAGACATAATAAGGACTATATGATTAGAGACCGGATGTTAGGGAAAATGCCTACAGTTATTTATTATAGATATTGTAAAAGTGACTTCATATAAGTTCATGCCGATGACTCTAAGAATTGTTTTCCATGAAATTAATTTTGCCTATGAATGCCTATTTCAGCTTACAATGCCTATAAATACCTATTTGCCATTTTTTCTCGAAATTAACTTAGTATTTCAATGAAATTAATTGAAATGGACAAACTTCATGACACATATTGCATAGAAACATTTAATTGACGACTGGCAATATTATTTCTTCTGTTGATAGCACTGATTTCAGTCTGTAATCCTTGTTCACAGACAGGTGCTTCAAAGACAAAGTTGTGCGACAAATGTATGTTTTTTTTTTTACCTTTAGAATAGTTGTTTCACGATGCCTAAAGAACGGACAAGAGTAAAACAGTAAAAGACAAATTGACTAATTTCGTGAAAGAATTTGGTGCGGATATATTCTCAAGTGACATTGTTTTGCAAAGTGTGTAAAATTTCAGTGAATTGTGCAAAGAAGTACCATGTTACGCAGCACGTACACACTGCAAAACATAAGTATGCTCTTTGTAAAAAGGCAAAACAAGTTCCAAAATCATCTCTGATATCTTCGTATGCTATTGATAGCATATGTTTACAATCTTTACGTAAAGACTGTAAAATTTTATGTTGTTGTCCATTTTTGTAAGAGCCTATTTTGATTTTTTAGTGCCTATATTAGTGATTTTTAATGCCTTTTTGCCTGCCTATTTTGAACTTTTTAAGTGCCTAACATCCGGACTCTATATATGACATACACTATATGAAATATTAATTATTTTTCTTAGTACCAATATTATTTAGGCATTCCTTTTGTTTTGATAATAAATATTTTGCACCATGTGGAGAATGTAAGACAGTTGTGCATGAAACAGTTAACAACCGCTCAGTGCATGGTGTCCGTGTAATATGTGAACAGAGGAATTCGTACCACTCTGACTCTGCACCTGCAGGTCGTAGCACACTCCTTGCAACACCCTGCAGCACTGCACATCGCACACTTCCGCTTTGTCTCCACACCTTGTTCTGAAATCACATTAGTTTTAGTGTTCAGCATGTGATTATTATCAAAATGTTAACATTCATCCAATTAAAAGTATATCATTCAGCCATAAAACACTTCTGGTCTAAATAAAAATTTCCAATAAAATATCTAAACACTTTAAAAAGTTGAACATTAATGTGGCATTTAAAACTAATAAAACTTTACAAAATATAATAAAAAACAATAAAACCAATAAAAAAAGAAAAATTATCAGGTGTATATAAATTGAAGTGTGGCACATGTGACAATGTCTATATAGGACAAACTGGTAGACCTTTTATCTCTCGCATAAAGGAACACATGAGAGCATATAACAGAAATTTAGAATATTCAAAATATGCTAACCACCTATTCCAATTTTATCATTGTTTCAATCCAAATTTTGAAATTTACATGTTTGTGATAAGGGTAAGAAGTTGGACCTTTGGAGGCTGTAGAAATAAATAAACTGAAAAGTAGTAATAAACTGTTAAATTCTCAATTTGATTTGAATGAATCACCTTTGTTAAATTAAAACATTTAAATAAATTATTGTTGTATTGTTGCTTAGATCAGTTGGGACACAATTCATAATTTGTTAACATGTCTGAAGAAGGTACAGTATACCAAAACAGCTGTCACTGAATTATATCTTGATAAATATGAAAACCAAATAAAACTGTAAGTTTTATTTTCATGTAATTAATAAATAAAATTTAATTTATCGACTATTCTATGCCACGTATCAGTGCAATGGAGCTGTAGCTAATAAATACTTCTGTACTTATTGCATAACATTCATACTAGCAACACAGTTGCCAACATGTTCATTATATTTTTCCTCTAGCCAATTGCCAACATGTTTATTCAGGTTAGGTTAGGTTAGGAAGGTTAGCTTAGATTGATGATGATTAATGGCGCAGCCAATTGTTGAGCCACAGCCTCTCCTTTGTCAGGAGTTTATAGACCAAGTTTGTTTTTAGTTACCTTATTTGTCCAAAGATGTCATGAGTGTCATGCAGTCAACACACTGACTCAATGAGACATCTAGCAGGCAACTAAGATATTACTAGGATGTTTGAGATTGGTCAGTAAATTTTGCTTAGAGGCCTCTTTTTTCAGGTTTAAGGATCTTTTATGAGCCTGAAAATCTTCAGACTTGGGACCCATGGCTTAAAGTCCCTCCCGGAGGACTTGCTCCTTGGATTTTTCCATCCTAAAAAATCCATTGACTGCAGCCAGGTTTGAACCTGTGACCCTCAGAACCAGAGGCTAGATTAGGTTGTCAATTAATTGGCATAAAAGCTACAAATAGTATATAACATTCTGATAAGAAGATAAAAATAAGAATATATACAATTATTATTGGATTAAGCATTCAAAGAAACATGATACAAGGATATTAAAATTATCGCACAAATAACAGAGAAAATCTCAGCTTTTATAACACAACACATTAAGGATTTTTGTAGTCATAGAAAAGGTATTTAAAATATTATAAACAAGAACAATTTTCAGATTTTTTCTCAAAATTTTAGGCAATGCTCTGCATCAGAGCCTAATACCCATTAGCCACTCCTGAAAAACATTCTGTGGAAATGGAACAATTTGACCTATATTAAGTTATGTACCAGAAACATGGATATTAATAAAAAAAACTCCAAGCACAACAGGCCTAGAAGGCCCTTGGCCTACCATCCGGCTTCTGGTCTCACATCCACCTGTGGTCAGCATGTCGGATCCCCCAGCCGTTATAGTGGTCTTCTCAACTTGGAGTTGCTACTTATTGTAGCTACCCAAATGCCTCACGATGCTGGGTGGGCACTGGTCCCATACTGGTCGAAATTCCATGAGAAAATTTCTTCCCCCATGGGGACTCGAACCAGTGCAAGTCCCATAGCATGGGTATTGATAAAGAATGATAAAAGCAGCAGAGAGCCAGCAGGAGAAATGATAATTCTCAAAGACATAGACAGAAAGAAAGAAAGACCAGATGAAATAGATTTAAAAATACAGAAAATGGCTTGGTATTAGACCATTACTGAAATGTATTGAACAAAAGAAGTCACAATGATTCGGAAATGTTGAGTGAATTACATTAGACCATCATCAACAAGAACATTGAAAATTATAATAAAAATAGGAAGAGGCCATTGGGAAGACCAAGATTGAGGTGGATAGACCAGATACAGGCAAGAGAAGAAAAATAGACAAAATCATGAACAAAAAATGCAGGGAGGACAAAGATGTCTGAAGGAGGCTAAGTCACATAAGCCGCAAAAACATGAAAACACTTGGAATAATTTTTATTCGTAGAGGCGTAACTTACCAGCGGTTTGTATGGTGCTGCCACCTGCCCTCGACTTGAAGAACTTGTTGATCAGACGAACCATCTCGTACACAGATAACTGAATAGCGGTGCGTAGTCTTTGGTCGGGTGACATCGCGCGGCCGTTCTTATAGTTGAAGTAGCGCACGGCGCGCAAATTGCACACGACATGACATCACTCCTTCTCGAACAATCCACAGACATCTGGAATTAATACATTTTAATGATGAAATGTCTTATATAATAAAGAAATATGTTGGTCTGTTTTAATATGATACTACAAATTTCTACTAAAATTAATGTATTGTAATAAATTAATTTAATATTTAAAAATCCTTATATTTACCGCTTTGTTATATTGTTAGGATTTTTTAAAATTAAATTCGCTACGTTTACAACGCATTTGAAAAACTTTTTCAGTTTAATGGAGAAAAAAATACAAGATATTAAAATTTGAAAGAAACAATTCCATTTTACAAACACATTTCATTAGGGAAATTAATTGATAAATTGTATTTTTTTAAACTAAATAAAGTTATCTAAAAGTGAATAATAAAATTGAAAACTGATTTAAACTCTGGTAAATCTAATGATAACTAATTCATTGGCAATGTCGGACCCGAAGTTTATGGGCGCGCAAACATAAGCTCTCCATACTTCCCTATTTTTAGCTATAGCGCTTGAGAACTAAATATGTGATTACCATTTCGAAATTTTATTCCCTATTAATTGTTTTCATTATCTAAAAGTATTTTTTATTAAAATATATGATACAAGAATGATGCCAAAATTGTCTTAAGTTCCTAAGATCAGGTAACAAAGTTTTTGTATAGCACCAAATTCCTTATACGTTGTCAATATCATACTTAATTATCATGTTTTAAATCACTCCCCGTATAATTCAAATCATGATTAATTCTATTTACCCATCTCTTGATTTGCTCACTGGGAACTTTCCTTATGGTTATTCTATAAGACGTTTCCATGCTTCTATTGCATTCCCCATTCGTCCCACATTTCAAAAAAAAAAAATATATACAGTTATTAACACATGCATATTATATAGATAAGCAGCATTTTTGTAAAATAAACATATTTATTTATTTTTACAAAAATAATTATTGTAAACAATTATATTATTTTGTTGTATTTTGTAGAAATTGTAAATACAAGGAAAGAACTAGACGTGACGTCACTGTGTAAATTAAATTTATCAGTTCTTTGTACAAAGGAAAATGTGAAAGTAGAAGTTGACATTTTTAAAATTAATCAATGTCTTATTGTTAGATATAATTTGTAAAAATAATAAGAATAATGATTATTTATGTTTTATCACATAGTGGAGAAAATATTTGGGATACTTCGAGAAGAACATTGTCCATGTTGAATAGCGGACACGAGATAAACAATGACGTAACACATCGTGTAACGTGGGTTGTGTGCCGTGTGCAAAATGGCGGCGCAGTTAAGTCACGCCCATTTCATTATCATAAACAAACAACAACAAATTTCCACGTAAATAGAATTGACAACTTTTTTTATTTTAGCCAATCAAATTGAAATGTGGAAGAGTCACGGGCAACCGCACAAATTTCGTTAAGGACAATGCACTTTGATCGATTCGCAGTGAATTTGTTTGCATAACAAAACTTATTGCGAAAATGTGTTCAAAATTCACGTTTTTAAGGCGTTTATCTATATTTTTGTCTGTGAAAATCTAGTAAAAAAACACATTTTATGACGGTTCTATATTTTCACTCTTTTAGTAGAAATAATAATAATTATTAATTAAATAAAAATATAACTTATAGTTTTATTTGATTTTCATATTTATTAAGATATAATTCAGTGACAGCTGTTTCGGTACACTGTACCTTCTTCAGACATGTTAAATTATGAATTGTGTTATTATAGTACATATCAACTGATCTAAGCAACAATACAACAATAATTTATTTAAATTTTTTAATTTAACAAAGGCGATTCATTCAAATCAAGTTAAGAATTTAACAGTTTATTACTACTTTTCAATTTATTTATTTCTACAGCCACCTATTCTAATTTAATCATTGTTTCGATCCAAATTTTGAAATTTTACATGTTTGTGATAAGGGTAAGAAGTTGGACCTTTTGGAGGCTGTAGAAATAAATAAATTGAAAAGTAGTAATAAACTGTTAAATTCTCAACTTGATTTGAATGAATCGCCTTTGTTAAATTAAAAAATTTAAATAAATTATTGTTGTATTGTTGCTTAGATCAGTTGATATGTACTATAATAACACAATTCATAATTAGTTAACATGTGTGAAGAAGGTACAGTGTACCGAAACAGCTATCACTGAATTATATCTTAATAAATATGAAAATCAAATAAAACTATAAGTTTTATTTTTATTTAATTAATAAATATGAATTTTCATCAAGTAAACACCAACCAAATTGATTGAATAATAATTATTGTTATAATAAAGTGATCCCAATGCATGTATTTATTTTATTAATTTATTTAGCCTGGTTAAGACCATGTGGCCTCTTTCACTCACAGGACAAACATAAATATGTTGCGTTAGAATATAACAATGGCAACTAGTCTAACTCTAATATTAAAACACAAAATGAAAATTTGATCAATAAGTTAATATCTATAAGATTAACATCGGTGACATAACAATGTTAATGATACTTAAAATTAAGACTAAAACTTATAATAAAATATACAAGCAAAATAAATAGTTTGTCGGTTATTCAATATTTAAAACAAGTGAAAATATTTGTTAATCGTCATACTACAGTATTTTCATAAAATAAATTATTAATTGTTAAAAGAATGCTACATCATTAGTGAGCTGTTCTATTAGAACATCAGACAGCAACCTCATTGGTGCGATGGAAGACCCTAATGCTAACCAACCAGAAGGCAAATACAATTTACGATGTAACGGACCGCGCAGAGAACACGTCGCGGATAAATGTATAAATAGGGCAAGTAATCGACAAAATTGCCAGTCTCAAGACAACCCTTGAGGATGCCGGACGCAGTCTCTGGCGAAACGTTGGGGAACTACAAGCCTCAAGACCACGGCCAACAGCCCGGAAATCTACCACAAGATCTACTCTTCAGTTTGTTTTTTAATGATGTTATGGTGACATAGGGTGGACCATGTTCTGGCAAGAGAAAACTGTAAAAGACACTGAATAATACACAGTGTGGTGATGAGGACAATGTGCTGATGGATCGTGTGTCGGATAGTCTGATGAAGCGGCGTGATAAATAACTATAGAAGAGAATTGGGAATAAACAGTCTTACGATCTCTTAGATGAATATTTGATATTATTAGAAATAGTTTAAATCCATCGAATGTAAAGGATATTTATTTAAAATTAGAATCCACGATAATCGTTCCAGGGACGGGGTAGTAGGAGGCTATCGGCACGAGATCTCAGCCGCCTTTACCACTTGAACTTAAATCTTGTACTCATTTTCTTTAGAGGTTGAGTCGGTTCCAGAACCATTGTGCCACCAGGTTTATTAGGCCAGTTTAAAAATCTCGAATCGAACCCGTGACCTTACGCTTTATAAGGTATTGTCTTAACCAATTACTTTACGACGTACCTAATAATAATAATAACAATAATACATCGGTTGCGGTGGACGGGTGGTTATGCTCCTTGCCTTTGATCCCGAGGGTCGTGGGTTTTTTTGGGATGGAAAAATCCAAGGAGCAAGTCCTCCGGGGTGGACTTTAAGCTGTGGGTCCCGGATTTGAAGATTTTCAAAAGTTCTTAAACCTGAATAAAAAAAGCCTCTAAATAAAATTTACAAAATTTTCCCATCCTAGTACTACTTTGATTTTCTAGATTTCACTATGAGGCGAAATGCTGACCCCAGGCCACTCAATGACATCTGTCCGAAAACAACTGTAACTAAATTAGTATGGTTGAATTTATCCCCTGTAGGGCCAGAGCGTCTAAGTCTCGTTTAGAGAAACAAGGGCTTGCAATAATAATAATAATAATAATAATAATAATAATAATAAACAATAATAATAATAAATTGCTGGCACCATCGAACCTGTAGGGGGGCACGCCGTAGAGTAGTGGTTAAGGCACTGGGCTACAAGCCGGAGGGTCGAGGGTTCAAGTCCCGTTGGCGTCAGGATTTTTAAACTGACCCAAACCCTCTGGCGGCACTATGGCCCTGGGGTCGACTCAGCCCCTAACGGAAATGAGTACCAGACGCTTGTTCTGGGGTAAAGGCGGCCGTCACGCAGGGCTGACATAAAGTGCCGATTGTCTAGAAAAAAGTGGGAGCCTTAACCTCCTACTACCCCAAGGGCCTCCGGGCCTGTTGTGGGATCACTTTACTTTACTTTACTTTACTATCGAACCTGTAGGTTGATGGCCATGCGGACATAAGCTGTCCATACATCTCTATCTTGACTAATATTTTCCAATTATTGCTTTTGTAATTCACTTATTTTAAGTCATGGATGATGTTATTCTTGTATCTCATTCCCTCTGGTTTTCATATAGGACGTTTCCAAGACCTCTTCCTTTTTATGTTTGTGCAACATGTCCTGTCCATCGCAGTCTTACTTACTTACTTACTCACTGGCACTATCGAACTCGTAGGTTCATGGCCGCGCGGACATAAACTCTCCATACGTCCCTATCCTGAGCTAATGCTTTCCAATCATTCCTTGTATAATCTACTTACCTCAAATCATAGTTAATGTTATTCTCCCACCTCATTCTTGGTCTACCAACTGGGCGTTTTCCCTCTGGCTTCCCTACAAGACTACAAGAAGCTTCCATGCATGTCTTTCATTCCCCATACTTGCCACATGTCCTGCCCATCGCAGTCTATGAGACTTAACTGTTCTTATTATATCTGGCTTCCTATAAAGACCATGTAGTTCATTGTTATGTAGTCTTCTCCATTCACGTCTGTTCATCTCTCTTTGGTCCAACAATTTTCCTAAGTACTTTATTCTCAAATACTCGTAATCTCCTTTCCTCCCTTAAAGTAAGAGTCCATGTTTCGCACCCATATAATATAACTGGTAGAATAATAGTTTTATATATTTTAAGTTTAACGTTTTTTGAAAGGAGTTGGGACTGCATCGCAGTCTCCTGTTCTTATTACGTTTGGTTTCCCACACAGATCACTGTTATGTGGTTTATCGTAATTTTGTCTCTCATTGATGCAAATATTCTACTAAGCATCTTGTTCTCATAATATTTTCTCCTCCCTTAAAGTATGAGTCGCATCCATATATTACATAACAATCGAACTGTGTAACTTGAAGAATCGCCGTTTTATACATTTCAAGTTTAACGTTTGTGTGAGAGAAGTTGGGATGATAAAAGTCGCTGTAATGCATAATAGCACGTATTTCTAGAATTGAGCCTATGTTTAATTTCATTCTGCACCTCATTCCTCTTTGTAATTATTGTTCCTAGGTATTTGAACTTTGCGGATTAGATAGTTAGGCACTTCTTCAAAATGTCCTTTCCGATTTTTTTTATCCAGTGCCCCGGGTTGGATATTTCGACATTTTTGGTGTCTCTCCTGACATTAGCGTAATTGTAACCCACTTCTGAGGTTGGGGCGCCTAGAAGCCGGGGTTACGATGCCCCGATGATATGAATGATGATGGTGATAAAAGTGGTGCGCCAGGAGAGTTCTTAATCTAAGGTGAATATGAATGGTGATGATTATAATGGCCGTATGATTTTCGGGACCAAGGGTCTTAAAGTTTCCTGACATTTGTCTTACAGGTGAGGAAAAACCCCGATAAAACCTCACCCAGAAAAACTGTCCCGACCGGGGATCGAACCCTGGCCCGCTGCGTGACAAGGCAGCACGTTACCTCGAGACCACAGCGGTGGGCATATTAATAATATATATCCGTAAAGAACCACAAATATTCAGTTTGGCAGATAAAATATAAGAGTATAGGAGAAAATGGCATGAACATGTCTGCAGAATGGATACCAACAGATTGCCTAGGAAAGTCTGAACTATCAACCGAGAGGAGGAAAAAGAGATCGGGGACGTCCACGAAAGAGTTGGACACAGCAGCTATAATACTTGGAGCCGGAACGAACCAAAAAAAAAAGGTTTAATCCCTGCAAGAATAAGAAGAAGAAAAATAATAAATTGCTCTGCTTGTGTCCAATGCCATGAGATGAGATGAAGCCCCTATGATGAAGATATGTATGCGTTAAGGAACCCAATGTCGCATTCGCTGATTATAGTTTTTTTTGTAAGCCCAACTGTGTGGAGTAGCGTTGAAGCTGCTGAGCTTGTGCTTCGCATTGTGATGAGCAGGTGCATTTATTTAAAAAACAATGGCGTTACATTTGTCAGCATGACTATGACATCGCATCGCCACGAACCCCGCGGTTCACTCTGCCTGATATCATACACTACAAGGTTAACATTGCAACATAATAATTAATTTTATCTACATTAGTTGCAAAAGATAGCAACGAAATAGCTTGAAGGATTTTGATAACATTATTTTTCCAAAGCAACAATGACATCAATCATAACGAATAAAATATTTAATTGTTATTGTATATTGTTTGCGTGTACGTGAAAAGGGACCACTTGGCGGCTTTTACTTTCCTTAATAATAAAAAATATAGAGGAGAAGGTACAAACAGGTGTTTTTTTGTTGTTTTATCTCCAGACTTTAAACGGTATTTTCTTTTACAATTGGTCTTTCAATGGAGTAATTGATGGTTTCTGATTTTTTGCTTCTTAATTATATTAATTTCATTTCCGGTGGGGTCAGGATTTTTAAACTGACCCAAACCTTCTGGCGGCACTATGGCCCTATGGTTGACTCAGCCTCTAACTGAAATGAGTACCAGACGCTTGTTCTCGGGGTAAAGGCGGCCGTCACGCAGGGCTGACAACCCGGTTGACATCAAGTGCCGATTGTCTAGAAAAAGTGGGAGCCTTAACCTCCCACTACCCCAAGGGCCTCCCGAGGCCTGTAGTGGGATCTCTTTACTCTTTACTTTATATTGATGTTTGTTTAATTTGTATAATATTTACTTATAATTATGTATATGCTATTATTTATGTAAATGTTTCTGTATTTAACATTTTTCGTTGTTGATGGAAGAAAAGGTCTTTATGGCCTTAACTATGCCAATTTAAATAAGTAAATAATAATATAATATTCTCAAATACTCGTAAACTTTTGTCCTCTCTTAAAGTAAGAGTTCATTTCACATTGGTGTAGTATAATGCAAGAATAACCGTTTTATACATTTTTATATTTAACATTTATTTAGAGAAATTGGCATGCCAAGAGTCCCTGATCTGTATAATAACACGCGTTTCCAGAGTTGAGCCGTTTAATTTATTTCTGCACCTCATTAGGGTATGTAAACATAGTCCACCACAGTCTAATGTTATTGTTTTTTTTTTTTCTCTCTATTTGCATTTAAATTTAATCTAAAATAATTTCAAGTGATCAGCTAAGAGTGTTTACAACTGCGAGAAAAGGACAAAACAAAAATTTTTAAATTAAAAAGGTAAAGTTATTCGGGGGCACGCCGTATCGTAGTGGTTAAGGCACTGAGCTACAAGCCGGAGGGTCGAGGGTTCAAGTCCCGTTGGGGTCAGGATTTTTAAACTGACCCAAACCCTCTGGCGGCACTATGGCCCTGGGGTCGACTCAGCCTCTAACGGAAATGAGTACCAGACGCTTGTTCTGGGGTAAAGGCGGCCGTCACGCAGGGCTGACAACCCGGCTGACATCAAGTGCCGATTGTCTAGAAAAAGTGGGAGCCTTAACCTCTTACTACCCCAAGGGCCTCCTGAGGCCTGTTGTGGGATCACTTTACTTTAAAAAAGAGGCAAAACAAGAAATGGTTTGATGAGGAATGTGCCGACATTGTAAAGAAAAGAAAGCTAGCAAAAATGAAATGGTTACACGAGCCAAATGAGGTAAATTTAGAGCAATTGGGTAGTGTTAGAAGGGAAACCACCAAGTTACTAAAGAGTAAAAAGAGGGAAATATTTGAGAGAGAAGATTAATGATCTTGAAATGAATGCAAAAAATAGTAACATTAGAGAATTATATCAGGGAATTAGGATAGAGAAAGAAGGGGTTTCAGGCTAGAACAAACATAATTCGGAATGAAAATGGGGATATGATTGCAGATTCTAGGAGTATATTAAATAGATGGAAAGGTTACTTTAATCAGCTATTAAATGTACATACAGAACAGGACATTGAGGAGGATAAGTTACAGACAGCAGAAATGCTAGTCGCAGAGCCAAGTGCATTAGAGGTTGAAATGGCGATTGAAAAATTGAAGATGTATAAAGCATCAGGTTCAGATGAGATCCCAGCAAGAACTGATAAAATCAGGGGGGAGAAAAATTGATGGACAAGATACGCTGGTTGCTTAGTATGATTTGGGAAAAAGAAGCTCTTCCAGATGAATGGAAGGAATCAATTATCTTACCAATTTATAAGAAAGGAGATAAAACTGATTGCAACAACATACAGGGGCATCTCATTACTTTCAACTTCGTACAAAATTCTAACAAATATATTAGTAAGCAGACTTACTCCCTATATTGATGACATTCTAGGAGATCATCAATGTGCATTTAGAAAGAAACAGGTCTAACAACAGATCAGATTTTCAGTATAAGACAGATTTTAGAGAAGAAATGGGAATATAATGGTACTGTACATCAACTATATGTAGACTTCAAAAAAGCATATGATTCAATTAAGAGGGAGAAGTTATATAGTATCCTCCTGGAGTTCGGAATTCCTAAAAAGTTGGTTAGACTTATACGAATGTGTCTAAATGGCTCAAAGAGTAGGGTGCGTGTAGGCAAACAGTTTTCAGACACTTTTGAAATCCAGAATGGGTTGAAGCAAGGAGATGCACTATCTCCTCTACTATTTAATTTTGTACTAGAGCATGCCATTAAATCTTTAGAGAATGAGGAAGGCTTACAACTCAATGGTATTAATAAGCTGTTAGTTTATGCTGATGATGGTAGTACTACTGGCCGATAGCGAGGAGATACTAAAGGCCAACACGCACACACATATTGAGTAACACTAAGAAATTAGGACTGGAAGTAATATCAGTAAAAACTAAATATATGGTCACACGTAGAAAATTCAGTATATAATGGAAATGGACAGCTAATGACAAATGAGGGAAATTTTGAGGAAGTGGCTGAATTCAAATACCTAGGAACAATAATCACAAATAGGAATGAGATGCACAAAGAAATTAAACATAGGCTCAATTCTGGAAATGCTTGCTATTATGCATTGCAGAGACTTTTGATGTCCCAACTCCTTTCAAAAAACGTAAAGCTGAAAATATATAAAACTATTATTCTACCAGTTATATTATATGGGTGCGAAACATGGACTCTTACTTTAAGGGAGGAAAGGAGATTACGAGTATTTGAGAATAAAGTTCTTAGGAAAATTTTTGGACCAAAGAGAGATGAACAGACAGATGAATGGAGAAGACTACATAACAATGAACTACATGGTCTTTATAGGAAGCCAGATATAATAAGAACAGTTAAGTCTCGTAGACTGCGATGGGCAGGACATGTTGCACGTATGGGGAATGAAAGACGTGCATGGAAGCTTCTTGTAGGAAAGCCAGAGGGAAAGCGCCCAGTTGGTAGACCAAGAATGAGGTGGGAGAACAACATTAACTATGATTTGAGGGAAGTAGATTATACAGGGAATGATTGGAAAGCATTAGCTCAGGATAGGGATGTATGGAGAGCTTATGTCCGCGCGGCCATGAACCTTCGGGTTCGATAGTGCCAGTGAGTAAGTAAGTAAGTAAAGTTATTCAACTACAGGCCTTAAGAGTAATATAATGTTCTGGATCTCAGAACCTCACAACTAATTGTCGTATTAGTATGTTAAGGATCCTACATTTCTAGGACAATCAGCTCGAGATAGCCCTGAGTGACGGACGCTTTTACGTCCAGAATATAATCAAGTACCCATTTCCGTTAGAGGCTGAGTCGACGCCAGGGTCACGGAGACACCAGAAGGTTTAAGACCAGTTTATAAGTCCTGACCACATCGAACCCACGATCTTCTGGGTTGTTAAATATTTTTAGCTAACTACGCTATAGCATATCCCCTCGAAATGTAGGAGTAAACATAAAGCGTTTTTGGACATGTGTGCCTCCACATGTGAGTAATGTTTGAAGCCCCTGTATCTGCATCCCGTGATATAATGTACATATTGTTTTTTTTACTTCGTTGTGGCGCCTACATAACACATTCAAGTGTTTACGTCGTAAAGCTGTTTTCCATTTATGTTAATAAGGAAAATTACCATCTTACATACGTCATTCCAGCACTCAACATCTTCTCACGTCATTCCAATTATTCACATGTTAATTGCATTAGCAATTCCATTTAATTGCGCACCTTAACAGTTCCACTCATAACGTCGCAATTCAATTCTGGGCGACAAAGTGCCATTTTGGTTCAGATGTCAGCGTGAACAGGCTGTAACTGTTTACAACTGAGTAATACCTGACAGGCGCGAATCTTTGAACGCATTAGACCGTAAAAGGCGTTCTCTGCTGAGAAAGTTTTATCCTAATACGATTTTGCTTACTCAGAAATCTATTCATGCGATAATAATTCGTAAGTTACCTGATGAGGTAACTTAAGATCATAGCTTAAGATAGAAACTTATCGTGAGAATCCCGAAGGGAACCGATGTAGTTTGAAACCTTGCCGCTTTATCCAAGATGTCGGACCTTGAAGACTTCGATCATGTTTTCGGTATACGCGGAAAAGAGGAATTTGACAGAGTCTACCAAAGAATTCAACTGGAAGAACAGGAGAATCGGCGTAATATTGCGCGTTGCAGACGTCGTTGTATACGGTATTATTTGCGGGACGCAAGCGTAAATGCGTTCCTCTATAGCAGACGAAAATAACGGAAGTGGTTTTATCGCTGAGAATTCTGGGTAATTTCTTGCCAATATTACGAAAACGATGACTTTCACGCATGACCAGTTAGTGGGTCGCTAATTCGATCTTTGCACTTGCTCATGGTGAGTCAGCTCACCGGTGATTGGAAGTAATTTGAGAAGAGACTAATGTATTTGCATGCGGCCCTAAGTCCTGTCAGGGACCCAGTCTCTCGGGGTATATCGAGAGCCCCTGTCCAGGGATACTGGCAAGAACAACAAGATGGAACAAGCTTTCAAATGTTGTAATTGGCGGAAGAGGCAACCCTCTCCTTAGGGCGAAATATAAGGACCCATCTCCGGGGTAACAAGGAGAAAGCCCTCAATGGTATGAGAAGAGAGGAAGAGGCAACCCTCCCACTAGGGCTGATATAATGGGAGGTTATGACGATGAACCTTAAGAAGGCAAGCCCCTTCATGCGAGGTGCCAGGGGATAATCTACATTACTAAACGTTCTCATGAAAGCAACCGGATTGACCATACGAAGACATAAATGTTGGTCGCCCACACAGAAGATGGTCTGAACAATTTTAACAATTCTAGCTTTCATGAAACCGGAACGAGCCAACAGGCTTAATCCCTGGATTATGACGTCTCTTATTTCGGGTTGAGGTTCATTTGCGTGTCGTAAATCTATGACACAGCTTTACTTTCCTTCCGAAGGAAGACATAAGTAACTATCTCACTGGCACTATCGAACCCGTAGGTTCATGGCCGCGCGGACATAAGCTCTCCATACATCGCTAACCTGAGTTAATGTTTTCCAATCATTCCCTGTATAATCTACTTCCCTCAAATCATAGTTAATGTTATTCTCCCATCTCATCCTTGGCCTACCGACTGGGCGTTTTCCCTCTAATTTTCCTATAAGAAGCTTCCATGCACGTCTTGCATTGACCATTCGTGTCGCATGTCCTGCCCATCGCAGTCTACGAGACTTAACTGTTCTCATTATATATCTGGCTTCCTATAAAGACCATGTAGTTCACTGTTATGTAGTCTTCTCCATTCACCTGTCTGTTCATCTCTTCTTGTTTTCTAAGAACTCTATTCTCAAATACTTGTAAGAAGGAAGACATACTCAGGTATTTTACCCGCTGAAAAATCTATCATTAGAATAATTAGATGACAAGAATTAGATGGCTGGGACATCTGTACAGGGAAGAGTTGGTAACTGTAAATGGAAACCGAAGAGTTGGACGTGTTAATATTAGATGGTTGGACACTGGGTGTACGAGGATGGAGAAGGAAGGCGGAGAATAGAGACGAATGGAGGCGCAATGTAGTCAAGACCTGCAACGGGCTGTAGAACCAATGATGGCGATGATGAAAAATCTATCAACCCCCAAACTGTTTGAATCCGAGGCGAGCATCGCAATCATTAGTCCATCAGAACCGACGGTTGTCCAAGTAAATTTGTAAAACGTTAAAATATTTTGTTTGTATCAAATGTTGAGCGATGGCACTGTCAGGCGCTACATTGTTTAGCAGGAAGACTGGATGTGTAAATGAAAGATATGTGATTCAGAGCAAAAGTGGACCAAATCCAAAAATTGAAAATCTTAGTTTTATGTGAATTTGTGTTCAAAATATCAATAATTATTCAGAACAATAGTGAACCAAGAGTTCTATTTGTTCTTTTTCACTGTAAAAAAATAATGTTTTATTCTTTATCTGCAATATATGAGTGTTACTTAACTTTATATTAGTTCTTCTCAGAAGAGTAAAATATGGACTTAGTCCACTTTTGTTCTGAACCGCTCATTTGCGTCTTAATTTAGATGATAAAAAGAAAAAAATAATCTATTCTCGTGAGCCAGCATCCCCATAGGAGTACAAGAATGCTCCCTAGCGGGAATTACTTAACCAGGCTAATTTAATTAGGCTTATTTCCCTACATATATCAGCGAGGAACATGTGGTTAGCACATCGCCTCAAAGAGACACATAGTAGGCAAATAAGGCATTACTTGATTCGGAAAGGCCAATTAAATTTTGTTCAGAGGCTGTAATTTAGGCTTCAGATTATTTTTCGGGTCTAAATATCTTCAGACTTTAGACTAACGGCTTGGACTCCTTATCGGAGACTTGTCTCTTGGATTTTTTAATCCTAAAAGGAATCCATCGACACCGGCCAGACCCTCGGGCCAGAGGCGAGGAATTAACCCCTATAACACCGAAGCCGACGAGAGAGCAAATGGAAGATTTTTCCAGTGCTGTATAAACAGTCGAAACCAGTAACAATCTGGAAGTTGGTGTAGTTTACATACCAAACTGAAATAGTACATAATTTAAAGAAAGTATTGGAATGACTCCCGCCCTAGAGGGCTTGCTTTCAGAATATAAAAATAGCATTGAGGGGAAATGGAATAGGAGGACAATGGATCAACAGGGAAGAAATCTATTTTCAATTTTTAACACACAAAGCATGGAAAGATGTTTTTTTTACATTGTTAAATGGTTTTAGGTGCTACAGAATTTAAAAGTTTGCAATAAATAACACAAAAAAGACGTTTGAAAAAATTTTTATTTGAAACAGGTGTTTGTTAACATCAAATTGATTTTGAAAACAACATGTCGCTGTTTGTTTTTAATTTAAATACGTAAAAAAAAATCTTACATCTAAATTAATCAGTCTTTTCCACAGAACATAGCACTGGGTCTGGATTGCACTGCCATCTGTTTGCAATGGACTAGAATTTATCAGGTCTGAAAGTTTCAAAAATATTGCAGATTTCTTTCTTGTTTCTAAAGATGTCAGATGTTTGTCTGCAGAGAATCAACATTAGCTGTTTTCAAGTACAATTGAGATCCGTATAAACATTTACAATTTTAAAGAGTTTGTAATTATCTTCTGAAAATTAACATAAAGTTGAAATTGAATACTTGGCGCTGAGATATCAGATTTTGTAAATCTAATTATTTGTTGAAATAAATTCGATGTTTCATTTTCTTACATGTTTATAATTTGTTTTTGTTACTTTTATTAACTAACTCACTGGCACTATGGAACCCGTAAGTTCATGGCCGTGCGGGACATGATCTCTCTATACATCCCTATCCTGAGGTAATGTTTTCCAATCATCCCCTGTATAATCTACTTCCCTCAAATCATGGTTAATGTTGTTCTCCCACTGATGATGTAGAAAGTAATTTGATAAGTTTGAATATCAGGGATAGAACTGATTGGAAGGCTGTTGTGTGAAAAACCAAGATTAATTTTGTTACAACCAAATCTGATGATGATGACGACATAAGTCCTGTCCCTGATCATGAGTATTATTGCTTATACGAGGTATAGTTTAGTTGTAGTCACATCGCAGAATCTCTTCGCGAGCATGTTTTTATTGTAAAAACAAATTGGAAGACTTATTATTCATTATGGGAGAGGTTCCAACAATTTTATCAATGGCAAAAAAAATAAAATAAAATAAAAATTGGCTCACTGCTCAGCGGGATGTGTCACATATGTTAGAGGGCGTCTATCGAACACAGTTAACTGAACACCAACAAATATTCGATTCATTAACCTTTAAATTCGCAAAGTATTCTATAGGATACAATCAATTGTTTCCATTAACTTCTAATTACATCTCTTATTATTTTGCTCCTGTTTTTAGTTTATTTTTGTCTTTTTTATTATTATGGATAATTTTCGCTAATCACAGATTTATGCCAATTGTTATTGAAAGAATTTCAACAAATAAGTTTATCAATTGAATTTCTAAATTGTTTTTAGTTTATTTTTGTCTTTATTATTATGGATAATTTTCCCTTATTTATATCTAAAACAGAAGAAAGCTAACGATAAGAAATGACTGGAATGTGTGTGCAATTACACAATGTACCTAATAATAACAGTTACTAATGACTTAGTTTTCAGTGCGGTCCGCCACATTTTAAATAACTGATACCAAAATTACTGTTTTGCCAATTTAAGGATTAATAACAGTAAACAGTCGAAATCACAAATAGTGTACACTCAAGAACATTAAAACGTTTTCAACGAGAAAGAGGTGATTTGTGCATCGGCAACTTCGGTTTTTTTTTTTTTTCTAGCTCTAAAATACGTACTCTCTAGTTTAGTTCCTGTATTATGTTTACTTTTACCATTTGATGTAGAAACATAACAAATGACACCTGGTGAATAATTTACTGAAATCTTAAAAAGTTTTTAAAAATATTGTAAAATTTAATGTTTCATTGGCCTTTAATTCTATTACATATAATTTAATACGTAATACTCATTATGTGAGCGTTCGAATTATGGCACTGACACTGGAATTTATATTGCAGTTATTCCATTTTGTTTTACTTTGTTTATAGCTCTAGGAGTAAGTGCGTCTCTTCCGTGATTGCGAGTAAATATTGATCAAGTTCGTTTTGATGTCGTCGAGTGCACCTGTACTTAACGTTCTGCTGCAGGAATATCGCGCAGAGGTGCATTTTCTCCATTTGAACCCCCTGAAATCTGTTCGTTGGCTTGGAAGTGAGACGACAAGAGTGGAATTACATATTTTCGTATCTCTTGCCATTGGGGGAATATCCAGAAAAAATATATAATCGACAAATCAGTCAGATATTTCCATATTCCGTGGATTTATAGCTAGAGAAATTCACAGAAAATGGATTAATGGATAGATGTATGGAAGTGGAAGACATTTTGAACATTTACTCTCAGAAGCTCTTCAATTCGGAACATATTGCACACGTTTGCTATTATTTAATGGGACTATTTAACTCATGCCACAAATGCTAGTCAATGACCAATCACGTTCAATGAATGTTGTTTTACAACCAATGACAGTCGTGTTTCACCTCGCTCTTTATCAGCTCCTGCTTTTGTGATAAAGAAAGCTCCTCCTTTTTAATGTTCTGAACAGGTCAAAGCATTACTTTTCTCCAACAAATACATTGAATATAGCAAATGATGTAAAGATTCCTTGATTTTACTGAGTTGTTTACTAAAAAAATAAATGAATAACCCGTAATGTTGATTATGATATATAGTTTGATGTGTTTCATTATTTCTCCACTTGGGTGCACTCTTACAATATTGCGATCTTATTTGGCAATAAATAATATGATCAAGCAGCAGTGAATGAATATAACCTCACATTTCTGATTTGTTTTCAAACATAGCCGTTTAAATTAAATATATAAATATTTTAAAATAACTATAGTTAAACAATGATTTGCGAGTAAACAGCTTAATTTTATTCGTTAAATAGTCCTAACAAATGCCACTCTTGATTTCCAAATTATCGATAAATTCACGACTCACTAAAAACATATAGTAAATGTGTATATGGATCTCGCTGATTGAACGAACATCTTCAGAAACAAGACAATGAGGGATGTCTTACCCAATACCATATCCACTTGTTCCCAATAACAAATGTTTAATTTCAAAATTTCACAGTTTGAAATAATGTTATGCACTCACAACCGTGGAATAGGAATATGTTATGTGCAAAAATACTTCCTTCATTTCTACAATCGCGTCCGTTATCAGCACTACTCGTTCTCCAAGTCTCAGAGATGATAGAGGGTGTAAAGAAGAGCAATTCACTGGAAAAGTATTTTGTCTTAAGTCACCGGGGCCATTTAGTTGAGGTTTTAAATTAGTTTGCATACACAAAAAAACAATAATATAATTAAGTAGGTATCAGAACTTAGTAACACTATTCACAGAACTTAAAAAAAATAAAATTAGAAAAGAAACAAGAATTAAATTTTATAAAAGCATGGCTACACCTGTCCTATTATATAGAAGTGAAGTATTGTAGCCTCGCTATGATGGTTGTCCAGCGGCTCGCTTTGTTTCCCCGCAGCTGTTGTATATAATTAAATAGAAAGATGCCGACTACTGCCACTATAATAATTCCACATGTTAATCATTGTCAAGCATTTATATAAACGGACAACCATCATAGTGAGGCGATAATACATACAAATGAAGAGTCTGATACAAAATGCAGAGACAAAATATTTAAGAACAAAAGGTTGCACTAAACTAAATCACATACGAAATGAAGATATGCAACCAGAACTGAATGTATGTTCCATAAGTGAAAATATACAGAGTGCCCATAAAGTTCCTTTATATTTCTCAGTGTGAGTTGGAAAGGGAAGCTTATAAGTAGAGCTAGGAATTTTAGGTGCTGCACCTTATTTTATTTTGTTTACTACAATGCTCAAATTAGCTTGTCTTGCAAAGAAAGACATTAAATATGTTCCCCTAATTGAGTGGTTAGTTTCACCTTTTTTGCATCTTTTTTCACTGCTAGCACTTTTTTGCACCTTTTTTTCAATACAAGCACATTTTGCACTTTTTTAAAACCTTTTTTGTCTCCTTTGCAGCATTTTATTCCCAATTATATATAATATATATATATATATATATATATATACATTATTTCTTCAAATACATTTTCAAGGGTTGGTAATGATGTGTGGTATCAGTCCACTTCATCATCCTGCTGATGATGGAAGTTAACTTCTGAAAGGCCTACAACTAATATTCTAAATACATAATTTTAACAAAGTTGAGAACGACGGCATCAGCCAACGGGTAAATTTGTATTTTAATTTTTATCTTAAAACACTGAGTTGTTAAAAAATATAAACTTAAACAATTTTCTGGTCTTGTGATTTCAGTAACATAATGTTCTGCGACTTTTCTTACCCACACTTTTTAATACATGGGAACATAGGTGAATTTTGTGTCGTTAGTTATTTGATGTAATTGATTGTGGTACTCTTTAACGATTATTTACTTGGGGATTGTACCTTTTATTTTTAAAAAAAAATTCACCTTTTTTTGCACCTTTTTCACCAAAATTTTGCACTTAAAATTCCTAGCTCTACTTATATGAAAATATTTTAAGATTTGTCTTTCACTATACAACAATGAGAGCGGTGTGTTGAGACAGAATGCGGACACGGAGAACTCCACTAGTCTCCATCTTTCTTAGGCCCTACTCTACGTAAATATCACTTTTTTTTGTGTCGCTGAAGGCCGGTATCATTTAAATGCATAGGTGCTTTATGGGCACTCTGTATATGAATATTGTATCAAATGAGACGCACATGTTGAAAGAATAGACGCGAATTGACTTTCAAAATTAATTTACAATTATAATACAATATGTAGGAAGACCCTTCAAATTATGAAAGGAAGACGGAACAGGCGTAGAGCCTAACCCGTAAAATGAAGAAGAAGATAAAATCAATGAATTGTGTTTTACACCATTGACTCACAATGTTTTAGTGTAAACCACTTGATACAATGTAGATGAGATAATATAAGTGCCTAGATTTCAAGCATGAATTCCTTGTGGTAAAAATAAGCAGACATTTCTCACAAAAGATGCGGAAGTATATCGGTGCATTATGTTGTGACGCTGGGCTGATTTTCACACAGTATACGTGTTATAGAACAACTTTTACAATCCATTGTCACTTTAGCACAAAGTAAATAAAAAAAAGGCATAATTGAATGGACATTTGTTAGATTTTATTAGGAAGTAATAATATTAATGTTACGAATGGAAAGTTGGTAACATGACAACCGGTTTTATTGAAAAATTCCAAAGAAAAAAGTTGTTCCATTACGTGTTTGCTATGTACCATACTGTGTGGAAATGAGCAAAAAGTGGTGCACGAATAAGCTTCTATGCAGAAATACTGTTATTATTTCTGAGTAAATCATACATTTTCGAATCAACAAATCGATGATCTAGAACACAGGAATTCAGGGGCTGCCGGACGTTAAAAATCATTCAAAAAAATCTAAATTTATATTTGCTTTAATTTTAGCTTCACGTGGAATGCACATGTATTAATTGGCATCTCCCGTTTAATTTAATATAGTACTGCTACCACCGCTGTGGTCTCGAGGTAGCGTGCTGCCTTGTCACGCAGCGGGCCCGGGTTCGATCCCCGCTCGGGGTAGTTTTTCTGGGTGAGGTTTTTATCGGGGTGTTTCCTCGCCTGTAAGACAAATGTCAGGAAAACTTTAAGGTCCAAACGGTCCCCGAAATCATATGGCCATCATCATCATCCTGGAGCACGCCGTAGCGTAGTGGTTAAGGCACTGAGCTACAAGCCGGAGGGTCGAGGGTTCAAGTCCCTTTGGGGTCAGGATTTTTAAACTGACCCAAACCCTCTGGCGGCACTATGGCCCTGGAGTCGACTCAGCCTCTAACGTAAATGAGTACCAGACGCTTGTTCTGGGGTAAAGGCGGCCGTCACGCAGGGCTGACAACCCGGCTGACATAAAGTGCCGATTGTCTAGAAAAAGTGGGAGCCTTAACCTCCCACTACCCCAAGGGCCTCCGGGCCTGTTGTGGGATCACTTTACTTTTTATCATCATCATCACCACCATCCTTTACCAGTGTGGAAAGCAACGGGAAGCTACCACACTTACAATTCCCTAGTAAAGCTGTAAGTATAGCATGCAAATGCTATGATTGCAGTGAAAGACCTGCCTTCGGGCAGAATTACTATGGATGGATTATTATTATTATGTTTATAGTATAAAATGTATGCACGTGAAATGTACATTGTAATTTTTAATGCATTTTTAATTGATTATGATTAGTGCATTGTGGGATCCTATATATAATACAATTTATGCTGTAAATACGTATTTGTGTCAAATTATACAACAATATGCAATAACTACGATTATGCATGGTTTGTTTTCACTGAAGTCACATTTAAATAAATTTGGCATAACAAATTGAGTTTTCCGCCTATTTAAAGGTTGAAAAAAGAAATGTATATTCTGTAAGCTAACAAAATCTGAACATAAATTCGATTTGCTGAGAAATTTGCTTGTTTACACAGTTCTTCCTGTGTGGCGGACTCTTTGATTAGTAAATACAGTTCGATTTCTCAGCCATCCTCAGCAACGAATGTAACTCAATCTACAATAAGTTTGATACAAAAAGTGTTCCTGTTTACTTCCTCTATCATCTCTCAGAATTTATAAGCCACTCTCTTTATATGGTACTGACCGTTCCAACACAATGTTACCAACTGTAACTTCAGGAGCTTTTCTTGTAAAACTATGAAAAATACAGGTTGATGTTGAAGTTAATAACACTGGGCACACTTGTGAGTCATTCATAACTTTGTCAGCTCTGAGGGGGGCGCCAGCACGGACAGTAGTGGAGCCCCCTCAACCCTTCTCAAATTAATTTCAGTCCAGAATAAAGTAAATCTTGTGAAATCATTGTGAATTGAGTAGCCCCACTAGAGGGGTAATGGAAGCCACCGGATACATATCGACTCATTTGGGAGCTGGTTTCTCCTGTTTTTCCTGCTGTTCCTGGTCTTCCTCGTGTTCTTCTTCCTCTAGCACGTCCTGCTTGCGGTCCTGGCGGGACTTGCTTCTGATGTAGGAGGCGAGAGGACGCCTCTGGCGCTCCTGACAGATGGGACAGTCCTTGCAGGACTCCCGCGGCACTCTCTTGGGCACTGTCCCCTGCGCCTGCGGTCTGTTGTTGCTCCCATACTGCACTCTGCTATCTGCAACCAATTCATCAACGTTTACATTAACCTCATTTCTTTCACAGTAGCCACTGCCCTCAGATATCAGGGGTGCCCCACAATTAAGATTTTTAAGTCTAGCTTATAGAGTTACTCGTTACTGGTTCTCTTTTAAACAGTATAATTAGGAGTTTTATTTTCTTTTAAATTATCCATTTTCTATTTTTTATTTATTTATTCATAAATTTAGAAAAAAATAAGCATATATTTTAATTGGCAATTATAACGTATTGCATGCATAATATGTTATTTATTAGTGAATTCCGAAGGAATAAAGCTGCTGAGATTATTCTTAGAAAATAATTTATTTTTTATAC
Organism: Diploptera punctata; assembly: GCA_030220185.1. Classification (NCBI taxonomy): domain Eukaryota; kingdom Metazoa; phylum Arthropoda; class Insecta; order Blattodea; family Blaberidae; genus Diploptera; species Diploptera punctata. Next base: position 30,893 of record JASPKZ010003976.1, on the reverse strand, counting down.
ATCATCGATCCTGCCAAAAATATCATGAAACATATATATATCTGCAATATAACATATATATATGTTATATTGCAGATTTTCGCGGATATAAGTATAAATAAGAAAGTTTTCTTGGGGTTTTCCGCGTCTTGGATTGAAGTTCGGCCTCTGGCCACTGATTCCGACGTTTCGGCATGATCCCACACACACCATTATCAAGGAATGTTAACTTATCATTCCTTGATAATGGCATGTGGGATGAATGATGTTATCATTCCTTCATAATGACATGTGGGATCATACCGAAACATCGGAATCAGTGGCCAGAGGCCGAATTTGAATCCAAGACGCGGAAAACCGAAGAAAACTTTCATATTCATATATATATAGGTAATATAAATAAATTTAATCTAATGTGTGACACTATTAAAATAACCCTTAAAAATACAAAAAAAGAAACGAAATCGAAATGTTATAAAGTAATGGCTGTTCCTGTATTGATGTATGGATCAGAATGCTGGACGATCACTAAAAGACAAGAACAAAGATTTGGAAGCAGCTGAGATGACATTTTTGAAGAATTAAAATATAAAATTATGGAATATTGACCTGAAAGTTTCGTCTCCTCAACTTAATTAATTATTTAGCTGTAGCGCTTTCGGGACTTGTCCCATCATCGGCAGGATTCAAAACTTTCAGGCGAATATTCCATAATTTTATATTTTAATTTTGAATAATACTTCAATGGAACACATCATGAATCTTATAAAAGTTGATTTTTAAGGAATATAGTAAAATATACTCTGCGAGATAAAACACGAAAGAAGATATAAGAAAGGATTGAAATATTTTCCAACTTACAGATCGAATAATTAAATATAGGAACGCCTGGAAAGAACATGTTGATAGAATGCCAGAATAGAAGGAAGATTTCCAAATGTATTGCTAAATTATAAACCGCACGGAAAGAGAAATGTTGGACGCCCACACAGAAGATGGCGTGAACAATTCTAACTTTCATGAAACCGGAAGGAACCAACGGCTTAATCCTTGAATGAAGAAGAAGAAGAGAAGATTATTTTAATGTGATCCCATTTCTCGTCTTAAGGTACTTGGGTAGTAGGAAGTTAAGTCTCCCACCTTTTTAGACAATCGGCACAATATGCCAGCCAGATTGTCAGCACTGCGTGGCGGCCAAATTTACCCCTAAAAAGAGCGTCTGGTACTCATTTCCATTAGAATCTGAGTCGATCCTAGGACCATGCTGCCGCCAGAAGGTTTGGGCAGTTTAAAAATCCTGACCTCACGCGGACTCTAACCCCCGACCTTCCGGCTTGTAGCTTGTTGCTTTAACAGTTACGCTACAGCGCGCGCCTCTTTTATCATAAATAGTGTCTGCATAATACATACGTCAAGTACTCACCCTGTAAGGGAGGAAGCTTCATATAAAAAAAATATCCTAATTCTGCCAGGAAAATAAGTTACTTCATTTAAGTTAGGCCTTCACAGGCGAGTGAGGATTATGTTAGGTTAGGTGAGGATAGGTGAGGTTAGGTTAGGTTAGGGTCTGGTTAGGTTATGTTATGTTAGGTGAGGTGAGGTTAGGTTAGGTGAGGTGAAGTAAGGTTAGGTTAAGTTAGGTTAGGTTAAGTGAGGTTAGGTTAGGTTAGGTTATGTGAGGTGAGGTTAGGTTAGGTTTGGTGAAGTGAGGTCAGGTCAGGTAAGGTCATGTCAGGTCAGGTTACGTTAGGTTAGGTTAAGTGTGGATGTTAGATTCGGTTAAGTTAATTTAGGTTAGGTTATGTGAGGTTATGTTAGGTTAAGTGCGTCCGGTTAGGTTAGGTTGAGTGAAGTTACGTTTGGTTAAGTAAGATTAGGTTAGGTTAGGCCCTCGGGTGCCACTTCAGTTAGGTTAGGCCCTCGGGTGCCACTTGAGTTAAGTAAGGCCCTCGGGTGCCACTTGAGTTAGGTTAGGCCCTCGGCTGCCACTTGAGTTAGGTTAGGCCCTCGGGTGGCACTTGAGTTAGGCTAGGCCCTCGGGTGCCACTTGAGTTAGGTTAGGCCCTCGGCTGCCACTTGAGTTAGGTTAGGCCCTCGGGTGCCACTTGATTTAGGTTAGGCCCTCGGGTGCCACTTTAGTTAGCTTAGGCCCTCGGGTGCCACTTGAATTAGGTAAGGCCCTCGGGTGCCACTTGAGTTAGGTTGGCCCTCGGCTGCCACTTGAGTTAGTTTAGGCCCTCGGGTGCCACTTGAGTTAGGCTAGGCCCTCGGGTGCCACTTGAGTTAGGATAGGCCCTCGGGTGCCACTTTAGTTAGCTTAGGCCCTCGGGTGCCACTTGAGTTAGGTAAGGGCCTCGGATGCCACTTGAGTTAGGTTAGGCCCTCGGCTGCCACTTGAGTTAGTTTGGGCCCTCGGGTGCCACTTGAGTTAGGCTAGGCCCTCGGGTGCCACTTGAGTTAGGTTAGGCCCTCGGGTGCCACTTGATTTAGGTTAGGCCCTCGGTTGCCACTTGAGTAAGGTTAGGCCCTCGGGTGCCACTTGAGTAAGGTTAGGCCCTCGGGTGCCACTTGGGTCAGGTTGGGCCAACGACAGCCACTTGGGTCAGGTTAGACCTCGGGTGCCACTTTGGTCAGCTTAGGCCCTCGGGTGCCACTTGGGTCAAGTTAGGCCCTCTGGGCCTCTTTGGTCACGTTAGACCCTCTGGGGCCATTTTGGTCAAGTTAGGCCTTCTGGGGCCACTTGGGTCAATTTAGGCCCACTGGGGCCTCTTGGGTCAAGTTAGGCCCTCTGGAGCCACTTGGGTCAAATTAGGCCCCTGTGACCACTTGGGTCAATTTAGGCCCACTGGGGTCACTTGGGTCAAGTTAGGCCCTCTGAGGCCATTTGGGTCAAGTTAGGCCCTCTGGGGCCACTTGGGCGAAGTTAGGCCATCTATGGCCACTTGGGTCAATTTAGTCCCTCTGAGGCCACTTGGGTCAATTTAGGCCCTCTGAGGCCACTTGGGTCAAGTTAGGCCCTCTGGGGCCACTTGGGCGAAGTTAGGCCATCTATGGCCACTTGGGTCAATTTAGTCCCTCTGAGGCCACTTGGGTCAATTTAGGCCCTCTGAGGCCACTTTGGTCAAGTTAGACCCTCTGGGGCCACTTGGGTCAAATTAAGCCCTCTGGGGCAACTTGGGTCAATTTCGGCGCACTTGGGTCAGGTTAGGCCTCTGGGCAACTTGGGTCAAGTTAGGCCCTCTGGGGCCACTTAGGTCAAGTTAGGCCCACTGGGGCCACTTGGGTTATGTAGGCCCCCGGAGACAATTACGGTTTATGTTATGTCCTTGTGGGACGTTTTGTGTTAGGTTAAGCCCTCGTGGGCCGTTTTAGGTTATAATCTGCCCTGGGAGGCAACTTGGGTTTGGTTAGCCCGTCAACGGCCACTTCGGGTTGGTTAGGCTCTATGATTCCTTTTGGGTTAGGTTAGGCCTTCGGGACCACTTGGGATTAAGTTAGCCCTTCAGAGGCGAGTGGGGATTATGTTAGGTTAGGTTAGGTGAGGTGAGGTGAGGTGTGGTGTGGTTAGGTTAGGTTAGGTGAGGAGAGGTCAGATTAGGTCAGGTTAGGTCAGGTCAGATCATATGTCAGGTGAGGTGAGGTTAGGTTAGGTTTGGTGAGGTGAAGTGAGGTCAGGTCAGGTCAGGTTAGGTTTGGTTTGGTGAGGTTAGGTCAGGTCAGGGCAGGTCTGGTCTTGTCAGGTCAGGTCAGGTTACGTTAGGTTAGGTTAGGTCTGATTAGGTTATGTTAAGTGAGGATGTTAGATTGGGTTAAGTTAATTTAGGTTAGGTTATGTTAGGTTAAGTGCGTCCGGTTAGGTTAGGTTGAGTGAAGTTACGTTTGGTTAAGTAAGATTAGGTTAGGTTAGGCCCTCGGGTGCCACTTGAGTTAGGTTAGGCCCTCGGGTGCCACTTGAGTTAAGTAAGGCCCTCGGGTGCCACTTGAGTTAGGTTAGGCCCTCGGGTGCCACTTGGGTCAGGTTAGGCCCTCGGGTGCCACTTTGGTCAGGTTAGGCCCTCGAGTGAAACTTGGGTCAAGTTAGGCCCTCTGGGGCCACTTGGGTTATGTAGGCCCCGGAGACAATTACGGTTTATGTTATGTCCTTGTGGGACTTTTTGGGTTAGGTTAAGCCCCCGTGGGCCGTTTTAGGTTATATTCGGGCCTGGGAGGCATCTTGGGTTAGGTTAGCCCGTCGACGGCGACTTCGGTTTGGTTAGGCTCTATGATTCCATTTGGGTTAGGTTAGGCCTTCGGGACCACTTGGGATTAACGAACCACACTCTATAACAACCACGATTGTTAGGGTCCCAAAAGAAATCTGATCCTGGAAAGAACAAAACAACTTGCTCAGAGGTCTCATATTTCAGGATTTAGTTTCTTTCGCGTGACGTAAATCAACATGGCTTTACGTACTTTCCAATGGAATCCGTCCTAATGATTTTTATGTCCTTAAAAATCCATTGACTTTGACGGGTTTGAACTCAGGAACATTTGAACTACAGATAGGCCTAACCAGCAGAACATTTAAGGTGGCGATAATAGTTAAAGCGACTTGTTTTTGAAGCGTGAGAAGGATGTGAAGGCGTGTTTTTATACAACTACTGCGCACAAGAGAACGAGGTCATCCGCATATACAAAGTTGTTGTGTTTATTTATATCCAGACCTGCCTCCAGCAAGTCGCTCCGCCATCTTGTTAATTATTTTTCATAGCGATATCCAAGAATACATGCGTCTTTCTTTCTAACAGGCAGGTGAATGGAGACTACATGTAGGCCTAATAAGAACAGTTAAGTCTCGTAGACTGCGATGGGGAAGATATACAGGGTATGGGGAATAAAAGAGGGGTGTGGAAAATTCTTGTAGGAAAGCCAAAGGATAAGCCTCCAGTAGGTAGCCCAAGAATGAGGTGCGAGAATAATTTTATCGTGTCCGGTTTAATGTGCTGAAGTCAAAACACCAAACTTTTCAGGACAAGCAAAATAAACTTCAAGGTGATCTCTAAAAAAAATTAATGTTCGTCTAAATATTCTGTGATTTGGAATAGAAAAAAATAAATATTCCAAAACACCAGCGTATTTAGTCGAACATACTTTTTTACAGATCACCTTGAAATTTTATTTGCTTGTCCTGAAAAGTTTGGTTTTATGACTTAAGCCCATTATACCGCGCACCATTAGAATTTTAACCATAATTTGGGAGAAGTAATTGATACAGAGAATGAATGGAAAAACATTAGTTCAGATTAGGGATGTATGGATAGTATATCTCGCGCGACAGTAAACGTCCTCAATTTCAGCGCCACCTCCGAGACAACACGAACATAAGATAAGTCACACCATTCACTCATATATGTTCTGGCCAGACGGTGTATCGGGAAAATTTGAGTCTTGAAATTTCTTACAGGTGAGGAAAACCCTCGAGGAATCTCTACAAGAAAATTGGTACCGTCGGGAATGGAACCCGGGCCGCGCGTACGAATGAAAGATGTTACCACTAGACAAGATGGATAATGTTAACATAACTTCATAAGCGTCTCCGCTAGTTCAACAATCATGGATATTAAGTAATAGAATGTATCACCTTGTAGGTCCGTCTCCTCAACTTACATTGTTTTAAAACTCTGTAAGCCTTTCGGGACTAGTCCCATCATCAGCAGAATGCATTAGGTCCGTTTTTTTTGACCTTGGTGCACAACCAAGTCAGTGCTTCAACAAGGGTTAACAAGAACGGACCTAATGCATTCTATTAAGTTATGTAGGTAGGAAATAACACTATGAGGTTCATTTTAATTTTGTTGAGTTGTTTCTTGACTCACCTCATACTTCTTAACTCCCACGCAGATCCAGATTTCGTCACTGTATTTGTGACAACTCTTGAGTTGTGATCATGAACAGCATTGAGAATGTCACAAATACAGTGACCAAATCTAGATATGCAAGGGAGTTAAGAAGTATGAGGTGAGTTAAGAAACAACTAAAAAAAGAACTAATGCATTCTGCTGATGATGGGACTAGTCCCGAAAGGCCTACAGAGTTTTAAAACAACTTAAGTTGAGGAGACGGTGACTATTTTATAGTTTTTATTCACACATTATATTACTGTGAATTAATATCTCAACGGAAACTTGCCATGCATTTTACTAGTATTGAATCATGGATATATATATATATATATATATATATATATATATATATATATAATTTTTTTTTAATGTGAGGGAATCCCTACGACTTGTTATACGAGGAAAACAGGCAATCCGCTGTGCTCTAGCTGCCACGTATTGAGTAATAAAGTGCGATAATGTTTAAAAAAATAAGTGTTAAAACAGATAATCCGACCTTCAACTGATAAAATTCCATGCAATGGAAAAGTTTTGTGCTTTTTATCAAAAGAGCGTAAACATGGCCTATAAAGTTGTTATATTTTTACTCTCACTTCGTTACATAAATAGGCAGTGCTTTAATTGGGGGAGAACGCGTCCCCCCAAATATTTAGATTTTTTTAAGTATTTTTTTATTATTTATTTCATGTAATTCCTACATGGAACATAGGGCAGCAGTAAGTTCCTCCAGTGTACTCTGCTTGCAGCCAGACATTTCACTTGTTTCCAGCTTTTCCCTCTTCCCTTTACTTCCTCCTCTACTGATCGCTTCTAAGTTTTTCTAAATCGTCTCCTCTTTCTTACTCCAATCTAATGCAGTCTTCTTGATGACTCCGTCTGGTTTTCTCAACTTGTGGCCTATTCAATTCCACTTTCTTTGTTTTATTTGGTGACATATTGGAGAATGATTGGTTTATCTCCACATTTCTTCATTTGATATTATTTCCTGCTATTTTATATTTAACATACGCCTCAGACATCTATTTACAAAGGTGTGCATTTTTAAGTATGCATTCTTAAATTTACTAGAGCAATATTGCCGGAACGATGTGTACATAGTTATTTTTATCAAAATGTGTTCAAAAACTATTATTCTCTCACTTACCGATGTACAGTGCTCTTCTTAATCCAAATTTTTATAAAGATGAGTTCCCCCAAATATATATTTTTTTGCTAAATCGCTGTAGATAGGCTCTTGTTGTTGTTTATCCCAGGTTGTTGTAAACCATGTCCATGAGGTTATTGTTCTGAAGTAGTTTTATTACATCTGCAGATTAATTCCAGTGATCCGTTGATGCATTGGAGTATATATTGTAGTGATGCTGACACATTGGTCTTGTCAATTGGTTATTTGAAAATAAAAAACAACCGTTGGTAACACTGACAAATATTTATGGTGGTAAGCCACGCTTCAAGGCAACAGAACAACACTTACCTCTAATATTGCTGCGCCACTTTATCGGGATCAGTCGGGTCCAAATAGCTACTTCCACATCAGCTCTCCGTCCCCGCAATCCTATGATGATTGTCCCAATTCGTAGTCTCACGCTGTCAGTAGATCTGATCGATATTTGCGTTACAATTTGGGCAGATTTGAGAATGTCTTCTTGCTGTCTTTTATTGTAAGAGTTCTGAAGTGTCCTGTTTAAAAGTGTTGCTATAGATGCAGTGTCATTCTGATGGAGTCTCCAGGATTCTTGACTTTATACTAGTTGTGTTGTGGTGGTAATTTACGTATTTTCCTGTTTGTTTTATTTTTTTGAATATATTTACATTTATTTAGCCTGGTGGAGTGAAGACTATGTGGCCTTCTCTTCCACTCACCAGGACAAACATATGTTACATCAGAATATAACAATCTCAATCAACTCTAATATTAAATTCTAAATAAAAATTTGATCAAAAAGATAATATCTATTATATTACGATATTAATGTTAGTTAAAATTAAGACTAAAACTAATAATAAAATGTATACAAGCAAGACATATTAAATTGTCCCTGTCTAATGTATATAAAAAAAACAAAGAAAAATAATGAGATATAGAAAACTAATTTTGCGATTATACAATATTTAAAGCAAAAAAAAAAGAAAATATTTTCATAGATAATTAAATTTATTAATTGTTAAAAGAATACTATCAGTGAGGTGTATACGTTAGTTTGTTATTAAATAATTCTTTAGTTTGTGTTTGAAGGATGTTATAGTTTGACAGTCTCTGACATAGGGCGGAAGGAAATTCCATGTTTTGGTGAGACCGTAAAAGATAATGAATAATATACAGTGTGATGAGGAGGGATATAAAGGACAATGTGCTGATGGGATCGAGTGTCGGAATAGATCTATGTGGAGGTTTGTATTGTTCAGTTTGTAATGTTGTGTCTTGTAAAATATTAAAATTCCTTCCGATCGTGTCAGTCGTCCTCAATTAAAACAAAGTCAAACTTTAAAAAAGTAGGCCTTTCAGAAGATAGTCTTTCATCATCAGCATCTACAAGAGTACTCATTGTAGATATTGACGATGTCTTCTGAAAGGCCTACATTTTTTTAAGTTTCACTATGTTTTGTAAACAGAAATTTGTTTTAGTTGAGGAAGACTGACACAACAGGTACGAATTTTATAATTTTAATTTCAACATAATGATTGTGTATTTTGCTATTATAGCTAAACTAAACTGTCTGCAATCACGTTACACTCTGGGGAGGAAAACATTGGAAGCGGTGTATGTTTTTTAAAAAAATTATTTATTTATTTATTTATTATTTAAACTGTTGCATAGTGAAGGTCCTGGTAGATCTGAAGATGTTGTCTGTGAGGATCCAGATGTATGTATGAATGTTGAATCTGTATTCCTTTCAATGGATTTTAAAGAACTATTTATTGCTATCAGTTCTGATCTAAAACTAAGTTGTAGTCAGGATTTCGTAATTTTAGTTTGTTATTTGTTACATTTTCCATTATGTGTCCACCGCTATGGTAGCGTGCTGCCTTGTCACACAGCGGGCCCGGGTTCGATCCCCGGTCGGGACAGTTTTTCTGGGTGAGGTTTTTATCGGAGTTTTTCCTCACCTGTAAGACAAATGTCAGGAAAACTTTAAGGTCCAAATGGTCCCCGAAATCATATGGCCATCGCAATCATCATCATTCATATTCATCTTAGATTAAGCTTAGGATTAGGGACTCTCCTGGCGCACCACTATCATCATCATCACCCATCATATCATCGGGGCAACGTAATCCCGCCTTCCAGGCGCCCCAACCTCAGAAGTGGGTTACAAGTATACGCCATGTCAGGAGAGAACACCAGGAATGTCGAAAGACAACCTGGGGCATTTGCAAAAAAAAAAAATCCATTATAAAAACTCTATTGTCTGCGAATATTTTTTTTAGCTGTCGTGTTTATCGTAAGTAATGCCACGAGTGATTTCCAAATTATCGATAAATTCACGACTCACGAAGTGAGGAGTGAATTTATCTAGAGAATTTGGAAATCAAGAGTGGCATTTGTTAGGACTATTTAACGAATAAAATTAAGCTGTTTGCTCACAAATCATTATTTAACTATAGTTATTTTTAAAATATTTATATATTTAATGTAAACGGCGATGTTTGAAAACAAATGAGAAACTATAGGTACGCTTCTACTGCTTCTTTTGTTTATCACTGCAACCAGATCATGCTATTTATTGCCAAAGGAACGCAATATTGTAAGGAGGAGCTTTCTTTAACATGGTAATTATAACACTGATAAATATTTGGTGAAACACGACTCTGATTGGTTGTAAAACAGGAAATCATTGAAACGTGATTGGTCATTGACTCCCATTTGGGGCATGAGTTAAATAGTCGTTTTTAGAGCTGATTGTTTGACGTAATCAGAGCGCTCATTTCTATTTTAAAGATGGGTTCTTTATTGACTGTTTAAGGCAAAATGCCTTGGCCCAGAACTTATGGGACTTGGCGCTGGTTCGAGTCCGTGGGGAAAGAAAATTTCTCATGTAATTTTCGGTGAGTATGGGACCGGTGCCCACCCAGCATCGTGAGGAATTTGGATAACTACAATAAGTAGCGGCTCCAGATTGAAAAAAACCAGCTGTAACGTTTGGAGGACCCGATATGCTGACCACATGTCACTTCTACATTGCCTGGATGATCGTCTACCTCAATGATTAGCACATGTGGATGTGAGGCCAGCAGCTGGCTAGTAGGCCAATGGTTGGCCTATCGCGCCATGAAGAGAGGATTCTGATATGTACACTTTTAATGTACCGGTACAAAAACTGGCACAGTTACGTTTAAAGTTTAGGTATAGAGTTGGGGAGCGGAAGAAATTTGAGAATAGTGGGATCGCTTACGATTGATAGTGCATTCAGAGTTGGGAATAATTTATATCAGTTGCCCAGCGATGAGATTAAGAAATAAATTTGCTAATCTTATACAATTAATTGTTTATAAGAGAATAAAGATCGCAATTCAGTTGTTTGTTATTTGGTAATCCGATAACAAGATAATATCGCATTATCAGAAGGCGTTTTCTTCAAACTGCGCACAAATCTAAGTGCAATGTATCACAACTAAATCCCGGATAATTGAGTTCAAACCTACTCTATCTTAGCGAATTTCCTGTTGAGTGTGTTCTTACGAAAATATTTTTGAAAATTTTCACAAATCTCCGTCAATACTAACTAGTAGACACGACATCTTAGTTAACGTCTCATGGGTCGGAAATGGTTAATAACTAGCTAACTAACTCACTGGCACTATCAAACCCATAGGTTCATGGCCTCGCGGACATAAGCTATCCTAAGCTAATGTTTCCAGTCATTCCCTGTATCATCTACTTCCCTCAAATCATGGTTAATGTTATTCTCCCACCTCATTCTTGGTCTACCAACTGGGCGTTTTCCCTCTGGTTTTCCTACAAGAAGTTTAAATGATACTCTTTCATTCCCCATGCGGAAAAGGTTAATAATAATAATAATAATAATAATAATAATAATAATAATAATAATAACATGGATAAAGGGAATTCAAGACAACATGAAGAGAAATTAACACAAACAGACACGGAAGACCGGGGAGTGTGGAAGAAAAAAATTGTATATTTTGATTGAGGATACCTGTGTAAATAACAGGAAAAATCCTGAAATAAAATTATTATTATTATTATTATTATTATTATTATTATTATTATTATTATTAAACCTGGACTCTTTCTATAAGACAGGAGAAAAGATTAAGAGTATTTGAGAATAAAGTTCTTAGGAAAATATTTGAACCAAAGAGAGATGAACAGACAGGTGAATAGAGAAAACTACATAACAGTGAGCTACATGATCTTTTTGGGAAACCAGATGTAATAAGAACAATTAAGTCTCGTAGACTGCGATAGGCAGGAAATGTGGCACGAATGGGGAATGAAAGACGGGCATGGAAACTCCTTGTAGGAAAACCAGAGAGAAAACGCGCAATAGGCAGGCCAAGAACGAGGCGAGAGAATATCATTAACCATGATTTGAGCGAAGTAGATCATAGGGGAATGATTGGAAAACATTGGCTCAGGATAGCGATGTATGGAGAGCTTATATTTATGCGGTCATGAACCTACGGGTTCATTAGTGCTAGTGAGTTAGTTAATAATAATAAAGTGATGGTGGTAATAAAGATGATATTTATAATAATAATAATAATAATAATAATAATAACCAGTGGGGCACGCCGTAGCGTAGTGGTTAAGGCACTGAGCTACAAGCCGGAGGGTCGAGGGTTCAAGTCCCGTTGGGGTCAGGATTTTTAAACTGACCCAAACCCTCTGGCGGCACTATGGCCCTGGGGTCGACTCAGCCTCTAACGGAAATGAGTACCAGACGCCTGTTCTGGGGGTAAAGGCGGCCGTCACGCAGGGCTGACAACCCGGCTGACATCAAGTGTCGATTGTCTAGAAAAAGTGGGAGCCTTAACCTCCTACTACCCCAAGGGTCTCCTGAGGCCTGTTGTGGGATCACTTTAATAATAATAACCAGTACAGTTAATGTTTTAACTTCGCCAATCCTGTTGGACTACTGGTTAACATGCTCGTCTCTGGTTCCAAGTTTCGCGCGTTCAAATCAGGCCGGGGCCGATTGTTTTCTGAGCTGTAAAAATCCTGATAAGGGTTCAATCGGAGAAAATTTTTGGACCAAAGAGAGATGAACAGACAGGTGAATGGAGAAGAATACATAACAATGAACTACATGGTCTTTATAGGAAGCCAGATATAATAAGAACAGTTAAGTCTCGTAGACTGCGATGGGCAGGACATGTTGCACGTATGGGGAATGAAAGACGTGCATAGAAGTTTCTTGTAGGAAAGCCAGAGGGAAAATGTCCAGTTGGTAGACCAAGAATGAGGTGGGATAATAACATTAACTATGATTTGAGGGAAGTAGATTATACAGGGAATGATTGGAAAGCATTAGCTCAGAATAGGGATGTATGGAGAGCTTATGTCCGCGCGGCCATGTGCCTACGGGTTTGATAGTGGCAGTGAGTAAGTAAGGGTTCATTCGGAAGTGAACTAAAAACTTGGATCCTGTGTCATGGAACGTGAAAAAGAGGCCTCTGTGCAACATTTGTCGGCCTTTTCGCGCCCAGGTTTGAATTGCGACGCCAATGACAGCTGTTGTGTAGCGTCGTTAAATAAAATAACAACAGAAGTGGGTACGCTCCTTCTGTCACGTGTTGACAGTTATATTTAGCATGCAACGTGGTTATGTTGTAAACATGTGACGTCACTTCCAAGGTTGTGTTCACAAGGTGAAGCCGCGTTACGCAGTCAGTTGTTTCCATTTCATTAATCACGTATTCAGGAAAATGAATAATTATTCACATAGAAAATTATATAATTGCGTGTGGAAAACCCATCTGTGACTCCGGGCTGAATGACGACAGACGTCTGGAGCGACCCACATCACTGACACAAAAATAGAGATTACACATGTCTCTCTCGGTCTGTTCAATGATTTTATTCTAATTTTTTAGCGGTTCTTTAACAAATCCTTGTACATTATTTAATACAGAGATTTTTCTTATAAGTTATTATTATTGTTATTATTATTATCATCATCATCATCATAGTACATTCACGAATTTAGGCCATTTGTTGACCTGTTTCGGCCTCAAGAGAAATACCATCCAAAAGTCTTTTGAGTGGACGTCCTGGTCTTCTTCCTGCAGATTGATATCTTAACATTTGTTTGGGTATCCTGTGATCTTCCATTCGATGAACATGTTGCATCCATCTTGACTTATAATCAGAAATTTTGTTTTCTAAAGATTCCATGTGTAATTCTTCTAAGATGTCTTCATTTTTTTGTGATCTAGTAGTGTGTATCCTGCAGTCCTCCGAAGGTATCTCATTTCAGCAGATCTAAGTCTCTGTATATCCTTCTGTTTCAACGTCCATACTTCGCTACCATACAAAAGAGTTGGAAGAGCCAGTGTTTTATACACTTTCAGTCTTGAATGCTTTTGGACTAACTGTGGCTTGAAGATAGAATTTATTAACCTTAAAATTCTTAAAAATTAAATATTTTTGCGTTTACATCCTTTTCTTCTTCATATGAGATATTTATTATTATTATTATTATTATTATTATTATTGTCGCTCCAACTCCTTTCAAAAAACGTTAAACTGAAAATATATAAAACTATTATTCTACCAGTTATATTATATGGACGTGAAACATGGACTCTTACTTTAAGGGAGGAAAGAAGATTACGAGTATTTGAGAATAAAGTTCTTAGGCAATTTTTTGGACCAAAGAGAGATGAACAGACAGGTGAATGGAGAAGACTGCATAACAATGAACTACATGATCTTTATAGGAAGCCAGATATAATGAAAATAGTTAAGTCTCATAGACTGCGATGGGCAGGGCATGAGGCACGAATGGGGAATGAAAGACGTGCATGGAAGCTTCTTGTAGGAAAACCAGAGGGAAAACGCCCAGACGGTAGACCAAGAATGAGGTGGGAGAATAACATTAACTATGATTTCAGGGAAGTAGATTATACAGGGGGTGATAGGAAAACATTGACTCAGGATAGGGATGTATGGAGAGCTTATGTCCGAGCGGCCATAAACCTATGGGTTCAATAGTGCCAGTGAGTTAGTTAGTTAGAGCCAAGCTAACAATACTGGATATTGCAAGTTATTTTCCTTGTTTGACAGTTATGCATCAACAGTCTATGAGCGGGAACATTTGGCGCTTAGCTGCGTGATGAAAAATTTAGATTAGCATTTATGAAGATCTGGTTTCATAGCCGTTTCTTGCAAAACATAGAATCCCTGATAGAACTGATGGCGCTTACATTTCTCTTTAATAATAAGCTATATTTAAACATTTGGCGCTAAAAGTATGCGTACACTTATTTCATGAGCCAGTGCAACAAATGGCATCAGAATGTAATTTTTAAGAAATGGCGCTTAACCGGTTGATGCATAACATCGTCCAATTTTCGTGTTATTCTTATCTGAGTTGTAGAACCCCTGGTGCGTTTTGTCCATGTTTATTTTCCTTTAACTTCTTCCTTCTACTATAATATAGATTGACGACATGGGACATTCCAGTTATCCTGAGAGGAAGTTCGCGAAATGTCGGATTTCCCTTTTCACAACAAATGCCTGTTTGTCATTGTCGTGACCTACTGTACATTATCGCGCTGCGAGTGATTAATAGTTTTTCCGTCGACAGAACTCATTAGTTTCACTAAAACTCCACGTAACAATAAATTACAAATATAATGAAAACTAATGTCCAAGCTCGAAGGTCGCGGGTTTATTAGGTAGTGCGAGATTCTGCCACTCGGAGCGCAACACACAACCGCCCACCAAATAAAACGCCCAGTTGGTAGACCAAGAATGAGGTGGGAGAATAACATTAACTATGATTTGAGGGAAATATTTTATACGGGGAATGATTGGAAAACATTAGCTCAGGATTGGGATGTATGGAGAGCTTATGTCCGCGCGGCCATGAACCTACGGGTTCGATAGTGCCTGTGAGTTAGGACATCTTTATCCGTGGAGGAAGTATATTCTATATATATATATATATATATATATATATATATATATATATATACACACACGCACTGTATTTGGTTTATATCACACTCTTAATGTTTTAAATAACCACTAAATGTCACTTTAATTTAAACAATTTATAGTCTTCCCCGCGCCGTAGCCATGTGATTAAGGCAAGATGTCTTGGCGCAGAGCTACGGGACTTGCGCTGGTTCGAGTATCCACGGGGGAAGAAATGTTCTCAAGGAATTTCTGCCAGTATGGGACCGATGCCCACCCAGCATCGCGAGGCATTTGGGTAGCTACAATAAGTAGCGGCTCCAGGTTGAGAAGACCAGCTATCTTGGCTGGGGGACCCGACATTCACATTGAATTATAATTTTAAGACTTCGGGCAGCAAGTGTTCAAAATATTATAATTAAAGTCAACGGTTTAAAATCTCACTATTATTCTCTATGGACTGTACATGTTTTTGTAGAGCAACTGTTTTGTTTGTACACGTGGCAGACAGGGAATTCACAGCTCAGCAGTCTTGATAGGCTCTCCCATTGGATTTACGGTCAAGGGCATTCTTCAAAATCCCTTGCGCGACCTATACCGTAAAGTCCGTCGCCGTGACGTAGTCAGTAGAGGCCCTACCTTCCACTCCGGCGATCCGGGTTCGATTCCCGGCGGGGTAGGGGATTTTAAATCTCCACCTTGGGTCTGGGTGTGTGTCCTGTACTTGTGTCTATATGTGAGATTAAAAGTTAACAAAAAGGTAAAACAATAAGGTAAACCAAGAAGGAAAAATGTGTAAACGAAAAGGGGGAAGAAAAAAGAAAAATTGAAACTAGATATAAACAATATGTTAAGTCCGTCGCTGTGGCGTAGTCGGTAGAGTCCCTACCTTCCACTCCAGCGACCCGGGTTCGATTCCTGGCGGGGTAGGGGATTTTAAATCTCCACCTTGGGACTTGGACGTTACGACGGAATGAGGAAAAGCGACTGGAAGCTTTTGAGATGTGGATATGGAGAAGAATGGAACGTATAAAATGGACAGACAAAGTAAGAAATGAAGATGTGCTAGACAGAGTGGATGAAAGAAGAACAATGCTGGAACTCATAAAGAAGAGGAAAAGAAGTTGGATTGGCCACTGGCTAAGAAGAAACTGCCTGCTGAAGGATGCTCTAGAAGGAATGGTCAACGGAAAGAAAGTTAGAGGCAGAAAAAGACATCAAAGACATCAGATGATAGACAATATTAAAATAAATGGTTTGTATGCAGATACAAAAAGGAAAGCTGAGTCAAGGAAATAGTGGAGAATGCTGAGTTTGCAGTGAAAGACCTGCTCTTGAGCAGAACACTATGAAAAAACCTTGGGACTGGGTGTGTGTGTGTGTACTGTCCTTGTGTCTATGTAAGAATTAAATAAAGTTAACAAACAGGTAAAACAAACAAAGAAAAAAAGGTAAAACAAACAAAGAAAAAGGTAAAACAATAAGGAAAAACCAGTATAAAAAAATATCCACTGCATTCTTTCATTGCTGATAAGGCTGTTCGAGTCCTCTTGGCAAGACTTTTTTCGTTGAATTTCGACGCCAGGATGGGACCGGTGCCCAATCAGAATCTTCAGGAATTTGTGAAGCAACTATGAATAGATGCCCAAGGTTGAGAAAATTAGCTATAACGGCTGGGGGACCCGGCGTGCTGACATGTCACTGGATGATGTCCACCTCTATGATTAACATATAGACGGTAGGCAATGAAAACCTCGTAACTCCAGTAGCCAACACAGAAATATGCAATTAAAACATTTAGTCTGTTCATTCTTAGCTCTTAGAGTTGTTTCAGAGCTTCTTAGCCCCATCGTCAGCGATTACAGACTGAATTTTCTCATCGCTGACGATGGGCTAAGAGGCTCTGAAACACATGTTCGACAAAAACAACTCTAAGAGGTAAGAATGAACAGACAAAATGTTTTAATTATTAAACAAACATCTTAATGTTACTTCCTATTGTATTTTAAAACAGATTATGTGATGCATAACCTGTTGAGAACACGGACTTCACATTTATTAATAACATGACTTGTATTCTGTAGTAAAATATGTGGGAACTATTGCTGTATCAATTTTCATAATTATTTAAAACAGTTATTTGTTTGTCCTGTAAAATTTACCAAAATGGAGTTACGAGGTTTTCATTGCCCACCATCGATATGTAGATGTGAGGCTAGCAACCAGCTCGTAGGCCTGTGCGCCATGGAGTTCAATTTTTTACTTATTATATGACGAATCGTATCCGAGCGGTTAAGACAAGAGGTCAGTATGGGACCAGCATATTGAGGCATTTGCGTAGCTACAATAAGTAGCGGCTCCTGGTTGAGAAAACCAGCTAAAACGGCTGGGGGACCCGACATGCTGACCACATGTCACACCTACATTCACAGGATGATCGTCTACCTCTCTGAGTAACACATGTGGATGTGAGGCTAGCAGCCGGTAGGTAGGCCTGTCGCACCATGGAATATAGTTTATTTTACAGATATTATACAATCAATACAACAACAAAAAATCTGCCTGAACTGGGTTTTGAACCAAATATCTCCAGATTTACGCGCTGACGCACTAACCAATTGTGCTTCTCAGGCAAACTAGGAGCAGAGACAAATGTATCCCTTTATTTAAAATCCAAGTATAGCCACAGATTTACATTACGACAGGTCGCTTTTACTACGAAGACATTATGATGGAATTTATTCTGTGCCATATCAGCATGTCAAGTATACTACTATGAGTATACGTGGAGAGAAATTTGTGTCTGTACCTGGATTGTCTGATTAACACAATATTGGTTAGTGCGGCGGCGCGTAAAGGCTGGAGTTCCTGAGTTCAAATCCCAGTTCAGGCATATATTTTCTTTTCAGTTGTATTAACTATTGCATTCGAACAGTAAGCTTGATTGGCTACAATAGGACACGTCCCTGGTGGCACGGCTCGGACCAGTGCAGAGGGGAGCAACTGTGCTGGTTCCCGGCTAAGCCTATGGACTCGTGGACAAACTGTGAGGTCACCAGGAGATGAGCACCTGGATGTACTAAAGTCTCACACTGCGGAGCTTGAGGATTCAAGCCCTAGCCGGTCTCACAACGGCTGCAGGAAGCGTCCCTGGAGGTAGAACAGGGGAACGGTCGGTGGATCTGCGACAGTATTCCTCCCGCTAGGCTCGAGGAGCCCGTGGACCAACTGTGGGGTCATCGGGAATGAGCGACCTGACGTACTATGTAGCTCAGCAATTTCCCTGAAGTTGCGACTCCAACACCTTCTTCCTGAGGTGTTGGTTTAAGGCCGAGAACTTGAACGTGGATGCAAGATAGATAGGGAGGACAAGATTCTGGGACTTGGGAGTATGGTCTTTGACCGAGGTATCCCAAGGGGTGGAGGCATGGGTCCAGTAAGCTTGATTGGATTAATTTTACAATGTTAGCTCACGTCATTATAGAATCAATAAAAATGAACCCGCTGTTGGGTTGACTCATTATGTTTGTGTGTTTTTTTTAGCCAAGAAAATAAATGTGAAAAAGATAAGTGGGTAATTAAAAGTAAAAAATAATAAAATATCTCTCAAGGACTTTAAATACGTAGATAAGCCTCATTTGCATGTCCCACAACGTTATTCCTTATCCTGTAAAATGCTATAATTATTATATTTCATACCAATGATAATATAAAGGTTAGGTTAGTATTTTGTTTAATGTCGCTCATTAACAACTCAGGCTAATGGAGTTTCATTTCAGATTAGATCGTGGAAAGGTCGCCTAAGGCCTAATTGCATTACCTCTTAGCTTTTAAATCTATTTTCATTTGAGCTATTTAGATCCAACGTATTCGTTGGTTGACGTCAAGTAAATAATTACCGTTGTTTAGTTAGCTGGCTTTTAACGTGTACTTTCTTGAGAAATTTGAAAATCGCTGATAGCAACGAGTCAGTGGAAAATGTGAATAATTTTTACATTGTTATTCACTGAAATTAACTAAAACAAAATCGGTATCTAGATAGATAGATCATCGGTTGATTAATGTCTTTGATATCGTCTGATTCCTAATAGCCAATTTTGTCGGTCCATCCAATCTCCTGGTTGTAGATGTTTCTCCTTCATGTATAAACATATTCCCTGACTCCAGGAGGTTTTAGGTCTTCTTATGCTTCGTCTTCCCTCACGTTTCCATTCCAAAACAGATTTTGGTAGCCGATCCTCTTCCATTCGCTGGACATGTCCGTACCATCTTAATTGCTGAGTTTTAATATAATCTAAAATAGTGTCTTCAATCTTCATTTTCTCCCTTATAACTGAGTTCCTATTTTTTTTTCTCTTCTTGAAATTCTTGCTGCCCTTCGTATAAAATCCATTTCCTTTGCCAAAAGATACTTATTTGTTTTTGTTGTTAATGGCCAAAGTTCTGCTCCATAAGTACTGATGTTTTTAACAATTGTATGATATATATTTATTTTTATTACTTATTTTTTTTATCCCACAATATTCCATTGAGGCAAACAATTGTAAATTTTCCTTTATTATTTCTATTTCCTCTTCATAACTCTCGTTTTTATTTATTTTAATTCCTGAATATGTGATCTCACTTCAAGATTTTATTGTTTCTCCAAAATTAATTGTTGTTCTGGTTCACCAATTAATAAATTTTTTTTTTCATGTTCAAATTTAATTCCCATTTTTCATATTCTTCTATTAATTTTTCTAGTCATATATTTAAACCGGTATCTTATTACAGAATTACTCATGAGACAAAGTTGGAACACAATAAATGAACCTTGGAATTTACCGATTAACATTGTAAATAAAGATATACATTCAAAATCCGGTAAATTCACACATGTAAAAATTTATGGCTAATTTCTAAATAAAATATAATACATATACCTAAGTTTTACTGCTCTTTGTGTTCTCCGTACATTGTTATCAGTTCACAGACTAAAATTATCACACAATTAAAACACACGAGCTTTATCTACCAACAAGATGTTCAGGTTTGAACAAAACTTATTACGTCATTATTCCAATTATTTTGTCTCATTGTTGTCACTCTCGATACCAACATCAATAATACAAAATGTTCTAAATTTCTTGGAAAGCACCAAACTTGTCAAACTATAACATCGTTCAAAAGCAAACTGAAGATTTATCTAATAATAAACTAACTTACACACCTAACTGATAGTATTCTTTTTAACAATTAATATTAGCTCGTTGAATGGAAGAGAAGGTCTTATGGGCATAACTCTGGCAGTTTAAATATTATTGTTATATTATTATTATTATTATTATTATTATTATTATTATTATTAAATCAGAGATAAGAAACAGGATCAATATAGGAAAGTATCCTATATCTGCCCTAAATGGAATAGTATGGGACAAACATATCTTCAAGAAAACAAAAAAAAAAACTATTTTTAATACAATAATCAGAAGCATTATTGCCTATGGAGCTGATGTGTGGGCTTTAAATGCACAAATGAAAAAAATTACTTGCCACTGAAATGGACTACTGGAGACGCGCTGCAAGAATATCCAGGAAGGATAAAATCAGAAATTCACATATAAAAGAAAAAATGCAGATACAATATTCAATATTCGATTTTATAGAGAAGAAACAATTAAATTGGTACGGACACATTAGAAGGATGGAAGAAGGAAGACTACCTAAGATAATCATGGATTGGGAACCACAGGGAAGGAAAAAGAAGGGTAGACCAAATATTACGTGGATTCAGGGAATCAATGAAACTAAGAGGGAATGGGAAATAGAAGAAGATATATGGATGAACAGACAAGAATGGAAAAATGTGTTTGAAACAAATGTGTAGTTAACTGTGAACATGGGTACCGGAAAAATGTATATTCATTGTAAAAGCCGGAATAATAAAAATAAAAATAAATTATTGAATCTCTCAAAATTTACTAAAACATTTGAAAAATTGTATGGACAGCGAGAGAAAATAGAAACAAAGTAACCCTGGTTTATTGTATTTCTATTTTCTACTTTATCCCTTTATTTTATTTTTACAGATTGTTTCTATATTCTCAATTTCCATTTCCTTCTGTCTAAGCAGTTATTTTCTTCCAGTCCCTTTCTTTTCATGGCTTACTATATTTGTGTTTAAGTCGTCCCAATATATTTCTTCCTGGTGGCACCCATTCTAAAATAGTGTTTAGGAATCTTGTGTTGTCTTTCTAAACTAATAAGTGTTCGCATCACTTTAATTGTTGTTTGTGCATTTATCCTCCCACAACTTCTCTTATTTGTATGTTTGATATTTTATCTAATCTTGTTTTTCTACATCTTGTTAAAAAATGTATTTTATCTCTTTTATTCGTTAAATTTAGAATAATTCAACACGTGTTTATCTATAGAGGCTTGCTATATAATCGTTTAACAGAAAGTGATCCATTTGAAGCGCTGATGATCCGTGTCCGACTCTACAGTTTATTGTCATATTTTCTGAAGTCTGTCGTACACAGACCGATATATTGTACATGCAGGAGTAGCTCTTAGTTCTTCCAAAATATCACCATGTCGCTAGTCTTTCTGATTAATTTCATTTCTTGTGTGTCATTCTCTGTATATCTACCTTTTTCTGTTTAGGCCAAGAATGAGGTGAGAGAATAACATTAAATTTGATTTGCGAGAGATAAATTTTTACAGGAATTGACTGAAAAAATGCTCAGTATGGGAATGTATGAAGACCATGAACCCCGGGTTCAATAGTCCGGTGAGTCAAGCGTAAAACTAATTATTATTGTATATTTATGTAACCGGTTGGGTGATAGACAAGGCCTTAACTCTGCCAGGTAAAGTCAATATTATCATTACACTCAAGATAAAATGTCCTTAAGAAAAAATATTATATCCTAAAACAAGGAAATGCACACGGTATATATATATATATATATATATATAATAATATATATATATATATATATGAAAGTTATCTTGGGTTTTCCGCGTCTTTGATTCAAGTTCGGCCTCTGGCCACCGATTCCGACGTTTTGGCATGATCCCACATGTCATTATCAAGGAATGATAAGTTCGAGTCACAGGTTTAGGTCTTTTATAATAAAATACATAGAGTTTTCGCTGTGGTCCGTTTCCGAAGACGTACGTATGTATTTTATTATATAAGACCTAAACCTGCGACTCGAACTTATCATTCCTTGATAATGACAAGTGGGATCATGCCGAAAAGTCGGAATCAGTGGCCAGAGGCCGAACTTGAATCCAAGATGCGGAAAACCCAAGAAAACTTTCTTATTCATACTTATATCCGCGAAAATCTGCAATATAACACACACACATATAGGCCTATATATAATCTTCTTGTATCTTGTAAGCCCATGTTTCCCTTAACAGAGATATTTAGGCGCTGTCCCCCTACAGGGAAGAATTTGAACCATACTAATTTAGTTACAATTGTTTTAGTATACATGTCATTTGAGTGGTCCGTGGTCAGCGTTCCACCTCATACTAACTAACATTTAGGAAGCCAAGGTAGTACTAGGACGGGAAAATTCGGCAAATTTTGCTTACACACATTTTCATTCAGGCTTAAGGATCTTCTACGAGCCTGAAAAATCTTCAGACTCGGGACCCACGGCTTAAAGTTCCTCCCGGAGGACTTGCTCCTTGGATTTTTCCTTCCTAAAAAAATTCATCGACCCCGGCCGGGTTTGAACCCGCGACCCTCGGGACCAGCGGCAAGGAGCATAACCACTAGTCCACACACACACACACACACACACACACACACACACACACACACACACACACACACACACACACACACACACACACAACCACACACACAACCACACAACCACCACACACACACACACACACACACACACACACACACCCACACACCCACACACCCACACACACACACACACACACACACACACCACACACACCACACACACCACACACACCACACACACACACACACACACACACACACACACACCACACAAACACACACAACCACACACAACCACAACAAACCACACACAACCCCACACAACCCCACACAACCACACACACACACACACACACACACACACACACACACATGTATATATATATATTTTTTTACTATGGGCTTTCTTTCTCTCTTCTGTCCATGATGTTCCTTTTTTTTTCCCCTCTTGGCCAACCTGCCACTTGTGTACCTTAATTCTAAAGATATCTCTGTTTATTAAATATATTGTTGAGTAATTTCTGCCAACTTTAAGTTCTTTTTTACTTCACCAATCCATTTTATGGTATCCACTTGTGCTTTACTTCTATTTTCGCAGAATTCTAATATTTGTTTTGAAAGTCTATTTGAGTCAATTCATTTAATATAACCATAAAATGTTAACCTCCTTTTTCTAATATCACTATAAACATCTGTATATAACTTTATATCTTTTTTTTTCTTTTGAGCCTATGTGCTTCGCCTATGACGACCTAAAATTTTTCTTATAATTTTGCATTCTTTTTTCACTATATTTTCGATATATTTTTTTCTATTTAAAATTAATTGCTCCATAGGTTTAATTACAGGGTTGTAGTGCTTTAATTTTAATTTTTTATTATAGATTTTATGAGTAGCCGAAATGCTGTTTCCATTTTTTGGCATCTACTGTGTTTATATTATTATTATTATTATTATTATTATTATTATTATTATTATTATTTATTTTTTTTTTTACTGTGTGAAATTCCAGGAGAGAAAGTGAAATCTAATAATAAAACACAAGTGGGTCAAACTCTCTGAGCTCAGATATCAACAAATTCGTTTTGTTACGTTCGTGTCACGTAAAGAGTTTCTTTATCGTGTGAAATAATCTCTCACGTCCATTTGTTTGACATGTTCTACTCTCATTTCTTAGATCGCGGGTACAAAACCCGACCGGAGCCGATTATTTTTTTCAGGATCCAATTTTATTTTATTGTTTTTAACTAATATTGCTTGCGATGTAACCGACCGTGTTGAGTTGTCAAACGATAACTACTAGAAGAGTGCATCACAGAGTTGAGTTATTTATAAGTTATGCCCGAGTCGATATACGAGGGCACAATTTTTTTCAAATAATACCGATACGTAAAATTCTTCCATCCTTGTATTGTACAATATTTTATTTCATACTATGTTGAATTTCTTACCTTTAATTAAATTAAAAACATTGTGTAAGACATGTGTACTATTATGATGCAGAGGGCCCGGGTTCGATTCTCGGTCGGGACCGGTTCCTGGGTGAGGTTTTTTTTCGGGGGGTTTTCCTCACCTGTAAGACAAATGCCAGAAAGCTTAGGACCCAACGGTCCCCTAAAATCATCCTGTCATCATCATCCTTCACCGGTGTGGAAAGCAACGGGAAGCTACCACAACCTATAATTTCATAGTAAAGCATAGCATGAAAATGTTATGATTGCAGTGAAAGACCTGCCCTCGGGCAGAATTACTATGGTTCGATATTAAATATGGAGGGAGTTTTGAGCAATGATAGCGAAATTCCGCACATTATTCTAAATGAGTCGAGAGAAGCATTTGGGGAAAGTGATCCCAAGAGAAGTTAGATACGAGAACGGTTTGATAAAATTTGTCCATGGAAAATAATGAAAAATGTAAATTTAAAGAAAGAATGTGTTATGTAGTGGCATTGAAATGTAACATAGGCTATATTTGTAGTGATGTATTTGGGCAATTTACTACGATCGTTAGTTGAATTATTTCCGATATTGGAAAAGGATAGTTTAATGTGATTGAAATATTATATTGAGCACATCTTATTAAAATATAAGCTAAAATTAATCAAACAATTCTCGTGACGTCAACTTAATTATTGGCGGCCCGCAACATTCAATTTTTTTTTCAGGGAACAATGCTGCCAATATGACATACATGAGGTAGTTTACGTTTAGCTGTTTTCTGTACAATGAAAGATTTCTATTTGTAGTAACATGTCGTGAATGAGTTTTAAAGGTAAGCAACGGCTATTTAAAAGTGATATCCATCCATAGTAATTCTGCCCAAGGCAGGCCCTTCACTGCAATCAGAGCATTTTCATGTGTTACTTGCAGCTTTACTAGGGAATTGTAGGTGTGGTAGCTTCCCGTTGCTTTCCACACCGGTGAAGGATGATGATGATGATATAAGGATGATGACCATATGATTTCGGGGACCGTTTGGACCTTAAAGTTTTCCTGACATGTGTCTTACAGGTGAGGAAAAACCCCGATAAAAGCCTCATCCAGAAAAACTGTCCCGACCGGGGATCGAACCCGAGCCCGCTGCGTGACAAGACAGCACGCTACCTCGAGACCACAGCGGTGGATATATACGTACAGATCTTTTTTTAATATAGCTTATTTGCTTATGTTAAAATGAGTGACCATTCGCTACATTTTAATGTTTATGTTGGCAAAATTTGGTGTGGTAAAGGGTTTGAAAAGTGTAATAATTAATTTTAATAACGTAAATATATAATATAGACGTAAGTTATGTTAGTATGAAATAAAAACAACATAAATACAATATTTGAATCTCGAATACAAGGTGTGACGAAACTGCGGTAGGTGTACAGTAATGATGTCAGAGAGATTTCGCTTGGCTGGAATCTTGGAAATGTTGGCAACAGACGCCGTAAATGTGTAACATTTGGGTTTAGGGTTTGTACTGTACACGTGTTAACATTACCGGGGGTCGTCGTCCCGTGCTCAGTTCGGCCGTGACCTCCTCCCGTCTTCAAATTAACGTAACGTGCCGGAATTCACTCTTATAACATCTCAAGGTCATATTTTCTCATTTATAGTTATCTAAAGTTAATCAACTGGTTTTGGGAAAAATCAAATTTTGAATGATGTTCATTACGCAAGGCACTGATTTTTAAAAAAAATAAATCTTTACTTTAACAACTCAACTTGAAAATATGTACAATCTCTGTGAATGTTTATTTACAAATTATGGTTTTTACCATCGGTCTTGGTAGTCTAAGAGTTAAGTTCCTTCACTGTGTACCTGATATAGGCCCTATCAGTCGTCCTCAATGGAAGGATTCGTTAATCTAGCTGCTGAAGATGGAACAAGAAGTTCCGAAAAGCCTACACAATTTTAATAGATTTAATGTTTAGGACGGCTGGTATCTGAGGTATTAATTTTATTATTCTAACTTATCACCGTGGTTCAGTATGAACTTTAGAATCATTGATCCTTGATTGTGGTTTCGAGGGTCATGGGTTCAAATTCGGACGAGATCGATGCATTTTAAGATGTAAACAATCCAAGGAACAAGTCTTCTGGGGAGACTTCAAGCCGTGAGTCTCGAATGTTAAGGTTTCTAAGCTCGTAAAAGAACCTCAAGCTTAATTAGTACATCTGAGGAAAATTTATTGGATTTTCCATCCGAGTAATATATGCAAGAATTATTTTTATAAGCTGGCCTATGTTATTTTTGCATTATTTTTCTTGAGTGTGACGTCTTCTTTATTTTTTTATTTGAAGTTAACATTTATTTCTTTTATATTTATCTGAATTAGAGGAACTATACCTCGTTATCGTTAGTTGCCTATTATGTCTCTCTGAGGAGATGAGCTAACCACTTGTCACTCCCTGATATATGTAGGGAAAGCGTAACTAAATTAGCTGGGTTAAGTAACTCCCGCACTATGGCCCTGGGGTCGACTGAGCCTCTATCTGAAATCAGTACCAGACGCTTGGTCTGGGGTAAATGCGGCCGTCACGTATGACTGTCAACCCGGCTGACATCAAGTGCTGAATGTCTAGAAAAAGTGGGAGCCTTAATCTCCTACTACCCCAAGGGCCTCCCGAGGCCTGTAGGGGATTACTTTACTAAGTAACTCCCGCTAAAGAGTACCTTTGTCCCATTGTGGGGATGTATAGGTACAGACAAACAGTTTAAACCGAATGAGTTGACTCAGCTGGTAGCCTTTGGGACTCGTATTCGAGAGGTCCGGAGTTCAAATCCATGAGGCGACCAGCCTGAGGTTTTTCCTCAGTTGTCAAGGAAAATGTTGGGTTGGAATTTCATTATCAGGGCCATTTAAATCATATTCACCATTTCATATTATCATTAAAAATAAACTCAAATGCGAACAGGTTACATAATATAAATACACCTAGACGATAAGATAGCCTTTAAATAAAGTTATAAGTTATGCATTACAAGGACTCTTGACGTCACAACTCCTTTCAAAAAACGTTAAACTGAAAATATATAAAACTATTATTCTACCAGTTATATTATATGGATGTGAAACATGGACTCTTACTTTAAGGGAGGAAAGGAGATTACGAGAATTTGGGAATAAAGTTCTTAGGAACATTTTTTTACAAAAGACGGAAAAACAGACAGTCGAATGGAGAACAGTGAGCTACATGATCTTTATAGGAAACCATATACGCTGCAATGGGCAGGACATGTGGCAGGGATGAGGGGCATAGAAACCTAAACCCAGAAGGAATGATTTCAGCAAGTTGGTCAAGGATGAGGTGGGAAAATAGCATTAATTGTGATTTGATGGAAGTAGATTATACAGGGGATAATTAGAAAACATTAGCTCAGGATAGGGATGTATGAAGAGCTTATATCCGCGCGGTCATGAACTACGGGTTCGATAGAGGCAGCGAGTTGGTTATATAAAATAGTACCAAAGGTGTTGAAGCGTCTCGAAATAAAGCTCAAGTTAATGTAGATAGTTCTCTCTCTCTCTCTCTCTCTCTCTCTCTATATATATATATATATATATATATATATATATATATATATATATAACTCACTGGCACTATCGTAGGTTCATGGCCGCGCGGACATAAGCTCTCCATATATCCCTATCCTGAGCCAATGTTTTCCAATCATCCCCTGTATATAATCTACTTCTCTCAAATCATAGTTAATATTATTCTCCCACCTCATTCTTGGTCTACCAACTGGGCGTTCTCCCTCTGGTTTTCCTACAAGAAGCTTCCATGCACGTCTTTCATTCCACATTCGTGCCACATGTCCTGCCCATTGCAGTCTACGAGACTTAACTGTTCTCATTATATCTGGCATCCTATAAAGACCATGTAATTCACTGTTATGCAGTGTTCTCCATTCACCTGTCTGTTCATCTCTCTTTGGTCCAAAAATTTTCCTAAGAACTTTATTCTCAAATACTCGTAATCTCCTTTCCTCCCTTAAAGTAAAAGTATATATATATATATATATATTATTATTATCATTATTATTATTATTATTATTATTATTATTATTATTATTATTATTAGTTTCAAATATTTGGGCTGTGATGTTGGCTACAATGTGGAAAGAGATATTGACTCCAAAATAAATAAATTTCAGACGGTGTGTGGAACAATACAGAGAACATTCAAAAATAAAATTAGAAAAGAAACAAAGATAAAAATGTATAATGTTATGGCGGTTCCCACAATATTGTATGGATGTGAAACTTGGGCTTCCAGTGAAAGAACAGAGGGATAGAATACAGACGGCAGAGATGCGGTTCCTAAGACAAGTAAAAGGATGTACAAGACTTGATAGAATAAGAAATGAGGATATAAGAGAAGAATTGAAAGTACAGCCTTTATTGGATAAAGTCACGAATTACAGACAGAAATGGATTGATCACATGGATGGAATGAGTAACGAGAGATATCCATTGTTAGCCAGAAATTATCAAGCAAGAGGAAGGCGTGATGTTGGAAGACCTAGAAGACGTTGGGCTGATGCAATATGAAGTCGGAACGGGCAATTGCCTAATCCCTGGAGTGATGATGATGATTATTATTATTATTATTATTATTATTATTATTATTATTATTATTATTATATTATTATTATTATTATTATTATTATATAGGGTTTTTTGTTGGTTTTGAGTGAATATTGTTGAAAGAAAGATTAAGTAGGCTTGCCTTATCTTTATGCCTGTGTTGCGCGTCTAATTGTGTAGTTTATCACAAATAATCTCCCGCGATCTGTTTTGCTGGTTATTTCTGAAACGGAATGAGGTTAACCACACACCTCCGTGACTGGGAGGGGCCGAGCGTCGCTTCACAACACAAACATTTCTGTGTTTAACGGAATATGGTAAACGTAATAAATATCACGTTTATCTAGCCCAGGTATTCAGTTACTGTAAGTTTTAAAAGAAAAAAACGTATACATATAGGAATTACGTTTCCAGCGTGTGATTAACGACCTGAGGAACACACCCACACGCACACAAAAGCTGTGATAATCTTCTTCTTCTTCTCTGTATAATAAAATTATTATTTTTATTTTAAATTTGTTTTGAGAACAGCTTTGTTTTGACGGGTTTTAAAAATAATAACACAGAAATTGAACAACTCAAACCGTTAAAATATGTTGCATAAATTTCATTATTACAAATGTGTTCCACAAAAACGCACGAGCAAATTTCTACTGCTATTATATATATATATACAACTTTCGTCATTAGAGGATTGACTCAAGGTCAAAGTGAAACAGAGAATTAATATTTTGAATTGATGAAATACATTTTAAAACATTCAAATTGTAGGCCTAATTGAAGTATACACACTACAAAGTATACATTTTGTAAATATGGTTTCTTAAAATTGAAATTAATCCTCTAATGGGAGCGATGGCAATTTTAGAAAGATACACCCTGTCCAAATCTAAAGAATTCCAAAATTTGGCTAAGAATCCTGGTATAGTACCTCTTCCCCCATTATCATCAAACCTGTGACAGTTATACTATCTAATTGGTATTTATCTTTGTGTGTGTGTATATATATATATTCAGAATGTATATATGTGCGTATATAGATAAGAAATAAAGAGAAAAAATACAATTGAAGAAAGAATTCTACCTGGTAACATCTAATAAGTGATAATAGAATAAAGATAAAGACAGTTACATTTAAAACTAATAAATATACACAATGGAAGAAATGGCACTATCTACTGTACATGAAAAAATAGAAGGAAAATAGTAAAATGTATATAAATTAATCTATCGCATATATATATATATGTGTGTGTGTGTGTGTGTGTGTTATAACTATATTTTTGACATTTAGCAATGAAAGAAAATATGACACGAAAAAAAAATAAATGCCTGAGTCGGGATTTGAACCCGTATGACATATATATGACATTAGATTAGAATATTGGTAAATCTTAGCACTTTTTTCATTAAATAAAAGAAAAAAATATTAATTGTTAAAATAATACTATTAGTGAGAAGTTTCTATTAATTAATAAGAAATTCTTCAGTTTGTTTCTGAAAGATGCTATAGTTTTGTGACTGAAATATTACTTTATTACACAAATTAGAACAAACTTGACCAAAAATGTTAAATTGTGAGAAATATGACCTTAAATTCGTAATGTATCGTTTTGGATACATCAGTTGGTTCAATTAATCTAATATTTTAAATAAATCAGAGGAAAACGAACAGAAAGAACCACTTAAATATGTGTCTAATTATACAATATACCTAATACTAACAGTTATACAAGATCCCGTTTTCACTGCGGTCCGCCACATTCAAATAACTAACAGAAGAAATTTATGTTTTGCCAATTTAAGGGTTAATACACAATAAAATCACTAAATTTTCATCACATGACCTACTGTATACAATTCTTATTTACGTACTCGAAACTCAAAATACGGTTTTAAAAATATGACATCATGAGAATCCGCCCCCTAGTGACGAGGCTTGTTTTGCTATTCAAAAGTAAATAAACATCAACAACTGTCAAACTGTTCCTGGATGTCTCGGTAGCTCGACGGTAGAGTGCCAGCACGCAAAGCTGGATATACTGGGTTCAAATCCCGATCCAAGCTGTAATTTTTCCCTATACTTGTA
>JASPKZ010003975.1:0-45199 GCA_030220185.1 Diploptera punctata | reverse complement strand
AAATTGAAAAATCAGCTATTGCAGCACATAGTTTGTTGGAGAGTCATAACATTGAAAAAAGGCCAAACTTCTAAAACATTTGGAAAAACCTTTGGAATTGACAGTTTGGAAAATATATATATTCAGAAGAACAAATTTAGATCCACGAATTTCGAAATTCCCGATGAATAGGACTTGATCTCAAAGTTCATCAAATCAACACCAGATGGCAATGTTATAGATGGTAGTTCCAACAAAAATCCAATAGTCATAATATCAGTTGAAAATGAGAGGGAAAAGTGCCGTTCCCGTGTTTAAGAAAACAAACTATGAGGTAAGATAAGAAGTGAGTCATTAATTCATTGAAGTATGTTATTTTATTGTTTGGTGTTATGAAATAATTGTCATTAAATATAAGAAAATGTTTCTATTGCAGTTCTGCTGCCAACACAGAGTGATCACGCAGGTTCTTTCAAATGTCTGGCTATCAACAAACGTGATGGTAACTGTAGCAGTTTAGTGGAGGGGATCAAGTTGATTTCTCAAACACTGCAACATGTCTTGACCCATTGTATAATGTGCTCTGG
Source organism: Diploptera punctata (assembly GCA_030220185.1). NCBI lineage: Eukaryota > Metazoa > Arthropoda > Insecta > Blattodea > Blaberidae > Diploptera > Diploptera punctata. Next base: position 44,633 of record JASPKZ010003975.1, on the reverse strand, counting down.
AGGTAATATTTGAAGTACCGTAATATAACATATGTTCTATTTTAGTAATAAAAAAAAACTTTATCAAGTCATACAAGATTTTGATAGTGCATATATAATGGTGAATTGTTTATTTTATTTAGTTACCACCCTGGAAACACACGACATGACTTGCTACAATGTGGTGGGTTGTGAAACACGAGCCACGGCTTCTCTTCCACCATCAATTCTAAGTCCAGAGCTGGCCTTGCCTGTAGTGGCATCATGTTTTGTCACTCGGTCACAAGCTGCTCTTCACCTGCTGAGCTGTCTTGACACATTGACTCAGGCACAAGATCAGCGCTTCACGGTAAGAGAAGATAGTGAAGACAGACAGGCTGGCTGTGGAAAAGTTTATAGCAGAGAGGACTTTTCTGCTGTTACACGACGATTTGAGAGTAAGTTCATTATTTCATGGGCCAATCAAATGTAATGAATTTTATAGTTTACCTATACTTTTCATCTTATTATGTTTATTTATTTCAAAGTTCATGGGTTCAAATCTGTCTGGTGTCAATGAATAATAAATCTGAATAAATGTAATAAATCTGAACATGTCTTATTTTGGAAGGGAAGTAAAACTTTGGGTTCCATCTCATAGATTTACAAGTAAAAGAACCTCAGTGACCATCACACGGAGCTAACAACCTGGCTGACATCTCATGCTGATTGTCTAGAAAGATGGACCCTTAACTTCCTACTACCCCCAAGGACCTTGTAAGGCTTGTTATGGGATCCCAAAAAAAAAAATACCTCAAGCTTGAAATTACAGACCTCTAACGAGGGAGTCAATGCAAGTTGCAGTTGCAAAAAAGTTTTGATTTGCATGTAAGAGTTTTACATGTACATTTCAAATATGCGCACAAAATTTGCCATTGACAATTACACTATACTTTACAATCATGTGCATGTTCAGTCACCGAGTTCAAAAAATGGGTGTTGGTAGCTCTTGGCAAAAGATAACGAGGATAACATGTCCACAGAGTATAAAGTGCCGGAAACAGAGTTGCTCTATAGTAGGAGCACTTCATGAATGCCTGCATTAAGCGGGTTTTTGAACATCAAAAATATGTTCGGGAGGTGTTTTAAACCTCTCTGGTCTGAAGTCATCATATCCACCTGCAGTCCAGGAGTACCGAACAAAGTCTGCGAACACTGGAGAACAGAACTGATTGTGTTAAAATACACTCAGCAAAGAAATTGAATTCCTCGACAATGATGTGAACTGATGGTCGTTAAGGATACTGTGATCTTCAATCCGCTCTAGCACCGCTTTGAACTGTCGGAAGAATAGCACATCAAGTACAGATAACTACATCAGCTAGAGAAAAAATGTTACGATGACTAAAGTTAGCTAAAGTCACGATAGTATGTTAAGTATGGTCCATTGTGAGCAGAATATTGAATCTTCGTAGCTTACAGTGTTATTGACCATGGCACTTAGTTTATACGTTTTTGTAATCAGCACCTCAAACATATTCATACAATAAGAATTAAATTAATCGTGATTATTTCATACCTCATACTTCTATATTTCTTTAAATACAGCACTGCAGTATCGGCACTGCAGTATCGGCAATTTCTTATCACCATCATCAGCTGTTTTCACGATTGTCAATTTTTACTTTTGTTGATAATTATCCAGATGAACCTAGCTTGATTACAAAGTTCTTCAAAAATACAACAGATGGCAGTTTAGAAAATGATTCATTAAAAGAACATCAGATGGCAGTTTGGATAATTATCAATAAAAGTAAAATTGACAATCATGAAACAGCTGATTATGGTGATAAGAAATTGCCGATACTGCAGTGCTGTATTTAAAAAAATATAGAAGTATGAGGTATGAAATAAACACGATTATTTAATTCTTATGAATTTGAACCTCATAATATTAAAAATTCCCAAATTTAATATACAAATATTCATACAAACCAAAACTTTTTTGCAATTGCGATTGTAACTTGTGCTATCTCCCTCGTAAGCAAAATTTATTGGCCATTCATGCTCATATTGAATTACAACACTTATGACCAGAGCTTTTAAAGCTCTCTCTCTTTGTCCCTAGTAGTGAAACTTCATTCAGAATACAATTGGATTGCTTCTAAATCAAGAAAACATTATGATGGGATTTACACTGTGTTGTAAGCTATTTAAAGAGTGTAATACATAAATTAATATACACAGACAAGCCATCTGTAACCAATGGAAACAGAACTATAGGTAAAAATTTCAGCTGGTTCTGCAGAAATTTTTCTAATTTATAAATTGAGTCTGTTAAATGTTTTTTTTTTTTTCCATCTCATCTCATAAATTTCCATGTTTTCACGATACCAGTTTCAAAGGCATTCACTTCCATCGTCAGTCAAATTCTGACTATTGAAATTTTGCCATTACCACCATCTTCTGAACTGCCATCTGGTGCTATTTTTATGAACTTGGAGATTAATTTTGCTCGCCGGTTTTCTTCTTATTTGTGTTTACCATTGCTTACAGATGTTTTGTCTGTATGTATTAATATTATATATATATATATATATATTATTATTAAATATTATTGTTAAATAATAAATTATGCTTTGTTGTGTATTGCTGGCTCAGATTAAACATTCCAGACTAGTGGGCCCAGATTCGATACCTAGCCAAGTTAAATTTTAATATTATAATTACAAAGAAATACACATTATCTCAGTAAAACATACATTTATTACGTCAACGTTTCAATCTCCTTATGTGAATCATTTTCAAGACATGTCTTGACTGAGATAATGTGTATTTCTTTGTAATTATAATATTAATTACTCTCAGTGAAAAAAAATTAAAAAAGTATAATATACTTAAAACTTTAATTGTAACATTAATTTAATTAAATTAATTTAATTATAAAATGTTCAATCTCGGAACCAGGAGGGGAGATAGTGTACAATTTTTAATCGCTACGTTATACACCAGATTCCTGCATTAAATTACAAGTCCTTCCACGGTGTGTTTGTTGAGAAGATATTTGTTACTTTAAAATTCATCGGAGAACATATTGTTTAAACAACTCACCTCATAGGATTCATGCTTCCATGATATCGCGATTTCAAACATAGTCATGTTCTATGGCTGAAGTTTCAGTGAGAAATGTTAAATCAATAATAAAAACATCATGAACGTGACTATGTTTGAAATCGCGATATCATGGAAGCATGAATCCTATGAGGTGAGTTGTTTAAACAATATGTTCTCCGATGAATTTTAATGATTATACCTCATAATGTTTACTTCCCAACATTAATTAATATATTTGATACTTATATTTGAAGAGAAAAATTTTCGCCTAGACCGAGACTCGAACCAGGGACCCTTGGCTTTCCGGGCCAAGTGCTCTACCAACTGAGCTACCGAGGCGAGTTACGATCTAGATGCAAATTTTTCTCTTATATACGTTGTAATTCCCTATCGCCAAATGCTTTTGAAACCATTGTTTCTATCTTTGCAAATGGCGGCTTCTTAGTTAAGAAGACATTTATTGGGAATTTAACATTACTTTATAAAGCTAGTAAGGCTTCTAATGGTTTCAAAAGCATTTGGCGATAGGGAATTACAACGTATATAAGAGAAAAATTTGCGTCTAGATCGTAACTCGCCTCGGTAGCTCAGTTGGTAGAGCACTTGCCCGGAAAGCCAAGGGTCCCGGGTTCGAGTCTCGGTCTAGGCAAAAATTTTTCTCTTCAAATATAATTTATCTTTCATTGAGAAATGTTTAAATCAATAATAAAAATAATATTTGATACTGTTGATGGCAATTTGTCCGTCAGATAGTGACGTTAAGCCTTGGTGCTTTTTGACAGGAGTAAGTATCTGTTGGCACCGGTTTCATCTTCTCCCTTCTCATCATCCCTCATAAAACACACTTACACAATCCAACCACACAAATGTACACTCATCCTATACTTTCACTGCACACATCTACATAAGTGGTGCATATTAATTAAAAACTTCATCCCACCATTACTCTGTTCTCATTACATCCATTTTGTTCCATTTAATTTCATCTACCCTTTTGATGTTATGACAGGACTGGTCAGCTGGCATCCTTATATATCAGAATCCTTCAGTAATAAGGACTTCATCACTCAACCTGGCATTATGCCAGACATGAGTAGGGTCTATACATGATTGACAATAATTTCAAGGCCACTTATTTTACAGAGAGGTTGTTTTAAATTTCCTAGCATTTGCCTTATAGTTGATGAAAACCCTATAAGAAAGTCAACCAGTGAATACAAACAGGGAAATGAATACAGTCTGTTGCATGAGAATCAATGATATTACTTCTAAACCATATAAGTGATTATATTACGGTTAACATTTGTTTATATTTTAGGTCATGGTGGAGGTTGGGGCTATTCAGGCCATTCTATTGAAGCTATTCGATTCATGGCTGACACAGATATACTTCTTGGAGGTTTTGGACTCTTCGGAGGTCGTGGAGAATACACTGGAAAAATTAAGGTAATTCTTCTTTATTACAAATTCTATGTAAAACTAGTTGGGGAAATGCTTTACAATATGTGACGTGAAAAATGTTTCTTAAGTTCCAGTCATACATTATGCACATGTGCGAACAAATGTGAAGTGGTTTACACTATGTAATCACGGCATGCAGTCAACATATACACGATATTTAATGAAGCTAAAAGCTAACCTAATGCAATTTAAGTACTCTAACCTGTGAAAGGCCAACCTAAAAGCTAATTTAATGCAATTTAAGCATTCTAACCTGTGAAAGAATATAATGTCCAAAAATAAATAGTAAGTTCTGAAATTCTGAAGTATATGTGTTCAGTTAATTAGTACATACTCTATGTTGGCTGCACTGGAACAGTCTTTGTTGTTGCATAGAATATTCATTAAAATTAATATGGCTGCCATGTCTTCATGCTACGTATGTAGTTAAATATCATAGAAAAATATATTGAAATAATCATTAGAAAACATTTAAAAATCATTGTAAATGGTGGGAAATAATTTGAAAAATGAAACATTAAGTATAAATTTGACAGGAGTTCATGAAGGAATTAAAAAAGTCACATCACAGGTTGTAAAGTTTAGCCCTAGTTGGGTTTAGCTGATGATGGAGGGGATGCCTCCGAAACTAGACTTGGTGAGAAATTCATATAATTTTATGAGGTGAGATGTAAAAATGCCCAATTCAATTATGTAAATTATTGACTACATACATAGATGTTTGGTATAAGAGGCAAAGAAATCAAGAAGAGAATATTAAAAATTAAAGAATTAGAGAAATTATGAAAGTCAATAATATTTTGAAAGTAATTAAAGAATGGAAATTGAGATGGTTTTGGGTATCTCAAGGCATCTCCATGGCACAAGCGGTTAGATGCTTGCCTCTCATGCTAGGGTTTCGAGTTTTTTATCTGTCATTCCATGTTAGTTTCATGATGAACAAAACAAAGCCTGGTCAGGTTTATCTTGGGGTTTTTCCCGTTTTTTCCCCTGCCACAAATTTTATTCCACCTTTTCTCCCACTCATTCATTTCATCTGCCCCTGTGATGGTGCAACAGGCGTGGCTGGCCAGCATCTTTATTATTCACAGACCCTTAATGTAAGGGACTTCATCGCATCCCATCCCTTGACCTGGCCCTGTGTCTGACATGAGTTAAGGAGGTTTTTTTTTTGGTTATCTCAAAAGGATGGGAGATGAAAGAATTTTGAAATTGTTCTTAGAATGGAATGCTGAAGGAAAAAGGAGGGAAATTCGTGAGAGCAATAAATGGATGGAGTCTATGAGCAGTATGAACAGGAGAAATTTAGAGATTATGTTGCTCAAGGTAGAAATTTATGGAGGAATAAATTACTTTAGGCTGCAGGAATACTACTGTGCTGTAGAAATGTTCTTTAAAAAATCATCTAATGATTTTGAAAAAGGATTTAGTGAATAATTTTTATTATATCAATATTGTTTATACCAAGATGCATTCTATACAACTACCCAGAGGAAGAAATTTATGACAAAAACCTTCAACAACTGTACAGTCTACTTATTTTAGTAATTCACACTAAGAGGTATATTCATTTAGGTAAAATTTTATCATTTAGCTCATATTTTTCTTCTTTTTTAAACTAGCTTTGGAACTATACACTTCAGTACCATCTTTGTGACCGTTGTTCCTTCGTCTTGAAGAGCCACCTTTCACTCCTTCTGTTAGTAGATGGAATACGACCTGATTTTTAGGTTTTTCCGTCTACCAACAGAGGGAGCAAAAGATGGCTCTTCAAGACGACAGAACAATGGTCATGAAAATACTGAAGATGGAACTGGAGCGTAAAGTTCCAAAACTAGTTTTAAAAAAAAAGAAAAATATGAGGTGAGTGATAAAATTTTATCTAACTGTAGAGTCGTCAAACAGAAAACTTCCAAACTTGTTGGTATGTAAACATGGAATAACGAAAAAAGTGAATTTCAGGAAAATAGTAGATGATTACTTTTCGAAATGACTCATTCAATTAATGTTGGGAAATAAACATTATGAGATAATGTTCATTTAACATATGATCAGAGTAATATTTAAATAACTCACCTCATAAGTAAGTAAAAAAAACTTGTGTAATTTGAGTGAATATCTGTTTGAGATGTATTATTTTGGTTTCAGTTGTTTTGACATCGGTGTTGATGGTGGAGAACAGGAAACTGATGGTGAAATGTTGGCTGAAACTGAGGAAGTTCCTTATGAATGTGGACCTCGTCAGAAATATCCTATGTTATTTGAAGAACCAATACCTTTACAAGTATGTTGCTCTGTTTGTTGAATTTTAGACATTTTGTAAGTGAAATAGTTACCTATTATCCAAAGTTTATCTTTTCAATGTAGGTTTTATTATTTTCTTTTTTTAATTTTGTAAAGGTTATAATTTTAATCACATGTTAAATTTGCATTAGTTACAATATTTTAGTAATAGACGCAGAATAGGTAGGAAAATAAGGGTGCCCGTTACAATATTTTAGTAATAGACGGCAGAATAGGTAGGAAAATAAGGGTGCCCATTTATGTAAGAAATAAACAATTTTGTGAATTTAAATTTATTTTAAAACCTGCATCTATAAAGCATAAGAGAAGCTGAACGAGTTTGCTCAATTGGTAGTATTTGATATGCATTTCATAGGTCCTAGGTTCAAATCCTAATGCTGGCTGATTTGACTGAGATTTGTTCCTCAAATATAAAGACTAATGCTAATTTGGAATTTCATTACTAGTCATTAAATGAATCAGATTTTACACCTCACTTCATATTTTATTACTCTTTCAGGACTAGTTTCAAGGAAATATTTTCCTCACTATCAACTGACATCTCACTGTCAGATATCAGTTGACAATGAGGAAAAAAAAATCCTTGAAATTAGTCTTGGGAAAATGTACAAAATATGAAGTGAAGTGAAAAATCAGATTAATTCAATGATTATTAATTAAACCTCATAGTTTGAACTATTATAGGAAATACCTCATAGTGTTAATTCCTAATAAAATTAATTGATTATAGGAAATATCAGTATGAGATATAATTAAAATAAATTCTGTTCACCTCACCTAATATCTCACATAATGGGATATGAAGTAAGGAGAAAAACAAATTGAGTTTGTATTTTTTAACGTTCTTACCTCATATATTTATTTTGTTGGACGATCGTTCAAAGCTATTGCTCCATCTTCAGCTTGTCACAAACTGGTTTTTTTATTTTCTTCAAGTTGTTGGCCCTGGATCTGTGTTCCAAAGAACTTGGTAATGAGTTTCCTTTCTCATAATGTAACTTCCTAATCATTCTAAAATAAAATTTAAAAAATCATTTTAAATCTTAAATCATGTAGTGTTACTTCCTAAAAGTGTCAGTTCATTGTTAGTATCCATCATCATCCTGCCAGGTATTAGTCCTAGAAGAACTGTTAAGGCTTCAGAAAGCGGTTTTCGTGCCATCTTTTCATAGGTCGACCAAGTGACCAATTCCCATTTAGACAGTAGTTCATTATTGCCTTGGGGATCCTGGATCTAGCCATTCTTGAGACATGTTCCTTCCAGTTTAGCTGATATCTGGAGATGTAGTCCAGTATTGGTGATACATTAAGTTCTTGAAGGATTTCTACATTTTTCTTTCGATCCCATTTGGTATAGCCAGCTGTTCGGCGCATAAATTTCATCTCACAAGCTGTTAGTCTGCTTTCATCTCTCGTCCTTATAGTCCACGCTTCACTCCCATAATATAGGACTGGTCGAGCAATTATTTGATAAATATGAGTACGAGTTGATTTTTGAACTAATGAAGGTTTTAAAACTATTAATGATTCCCATTGATTTGTTGAATTTCACAATTTTCTCTGATAAATCCAAATTTTCAACAAAAGAGAGTTTATATCCTAAATAAGTAAACTCATTAACTCTCTCTAAAATTTTGTTATTTAAACAAATTTTGCTTGGTATTGGGGATTTTCCACAAAAGGCCATTATTTTAGTTTTATTGGTAGATGTTTCCATTGAATATTTCTGGGCTATCAAATTTAAATTATGTACTGACCATTGTAAATCATCTTCAGATTTTTTTTTATTTAACTTTCACAGGGAAAGAACACTATGAAGTTTAATTTAAGAATTTAAATTAATGTTTTTATTACCTCACCTCATATCCTTTTTCTTCTATACTGCTGTTTCGGAGCTTATCTCCATCGTCAGTAGCCTCTGAAGTAAGAAGAAAACTGCCAAGAAACGACATAACACTGTCGACCAGAGGCTACTGACGATGGAGATAAGCTCCGAAACTGCAGTATAGAAGAAAAAGGATATGAGGTGAGGTAATAAAAACATTGATTTAATTTATATATTAAATTTGGGAATTTTTAACATTATGAGGTTCAATTAATAATAATTAAATGAATCGTGATTTTTTCTTACCTCATACATCTATGTTTCTTTAAACACAGCACTGCAGTATCGGCGACCCTTTGTCGTCATCGTCAGCTGTTTTCACGACTGTCAATTTTTTCTCCTTTTTGCCGGTAATTATCTAGACTGCCATCTGGTGTTCTTTTGAAGGAATTCCTCTTCAAACTGCCATCTGGTGTTGTTTTGAATGAATCATTTCCTAAACTGCTATCTGTTGTATTTTTGAAGAACTTTGTAATCAAGCTTGGTTCTTCCGGAATCTCGAAGTTCATAGTTCTAGTATGGTTTTTTGAATATATATTTTTTCCCAAAATGTTAAATCCAAAGGTTTTGATAGATGTTTTAAAAGTTTTGCTTCTTTTCAATCCTATGATGCTCTAATAAACTATGTGCTGCTATAGCTGATTTTTCAATTTCTCCATTCTTCATGTTTCTGAAGTGCTCTTTTTTACGAGTTTCCAAGTTCCTTTTTGTTTTTCCTATATATATCTTGTTGCAATCCTTGCAATCAATTTGATAAATCCCAGATTTTTTGTCGTCTGGGGTATTACATTTATTATTAGTTAACAGCAGATTACCCAGGCTGAATTTGTTAATTGGAGCTAATGTTATATTAAAATTTCTGAAAATTTTTTGAAACTTATTATGAACTTCAGGATGGTAAGTGAATTTCTTGAATTTTACATCTTTCTTGGGACCATGATGTAAGGTGGTGTATTCTTGTAACCTTTTTTGTTGTTTGAATTTCTTTAATTTATTCTTTATAATGTCTTCATCGAAACCATTTATTTTAGCAACATGAACAATATGATTATATTCCTTGTCAAAATCTTCTACATTAAGTGGAATATTTAACAATCTGTGTAAATAGACTATTGAAAATTGCATGTTTGTGTGTCAAATGATTAAAACCTGAAGATTTTATGTAGTTGTCAGTGAAGTTCATAATAAGTTTCAAAAAATTTTCAGAAATTTTAATATAACATTAGCTCCAATTAACAAATTCAGCCTGGGTAATCTGCTGTTAACTAATAATAAATGTAATACCCCAGACGACAAAAATCTGGGATTTATCAAATTGATTGCAAGGATTGCAACAAGATATATATAGGAAAAACAAAAAGGAACTTGGAAACTCGTAAAAAAGAGCACTCAGAAACATGAAGAATGGAGAAATTGAAAAATCAGCTATAGCAGCACATAGTTTATTAGAGCATCATAGGATTGAAAAAGAAGCAAAACTTTTAAAACATCTATCAAAACCTTTGGATTTAACAGTTTGGGAAAAAATATATATTCAAAAAAACCATACTAGAACTATGAACTTCGAGATTCCGGAAGAACCAAGCTTGATTACAAAGTTCTTCAAAAATACAACAGATAGCAGTTTAGGAAATGATTCATTCAAAACAACACCAGATGGCAGTTTGAAGAGGAATTCCTTCAAAAGAACACCAGATGGCAGTCTAGATAATTACCGGCAAAAAGGAGAAAAAATTGACAGTCGTGAAAACAGCTGACGATGACGACAAAGGGTCGCCGATACTGCAGTGCTGTGTTTAAAGAAACATAGATGTATGAGGTAAGAAAAATCACAATTCATTTAATTATCATTAATTTAATTCTCATCTTCAGATGTTGCTAGTAAAACAAGATCATCTGCAAACATTATTATATCTAATTTTAAATTTCTATTGATAGTGTTACTTCCATGTTTTGTTTCTCTAAAGTCTTTTACAATGGCATTCATATATATATATATGTTAAAAGTAGAGGGGAGAGGCCACAACCTTGTCTGACTCCTGAGTTTATTTCTTTCCACTGAGTTATTTTACTTTTATTTTTATTGCAATGAGAGTTGACTTATAAATGTTATAAATATTATATATGATCTGCTTTGGGATCTGATCTTTCATCAAAATTTCAAATAACAGACTTCTGTCCATTTTATCAAAGGCTTTTTTAAAGTCAATAAATGCCAAGCGTGTTTCCATATTAAATTTACGATGTTTCTCAATCAAAATTTGCATTGTGAAATATCCATCAGAGCATGATCTACCCTTCTGGAAGCCATTTTGTTCTTCTCCAATTTCATAATAATATTTTTTATTTAAAAGGATAATAAATGTGATGTAACCTTAAAAAATGAAGTGCTAAGAATAAATAAGGTAGAAAAAACAAAAATGGAAAAGTATTGGTAAAATATGGCATTGTTTATGATGGAATGGCCCATAATTACAAGTCATTCTTAACACTGGGTTACTATTTCAGGCAAACAGATGGTATGTTGCTTGGGCTCGAGTTAGTGGTCCATCAAGTGATTGTGGATCCAGCGGTCAAGGAATGGTTACTACTGAAGATCAGTAAGTTTATTCTTTTTTTTTGTCAAAACAAATCACTTTATTTATTTCAAAATACAATTATTTTTAAAAATAAAACAGTAAATCTAAATTAAAACTTCTACTTATTTCCAGTCGAGGGATCTTTTATATTACAATATTCTGAAAATTAATACAGTTCACCTATTTATAGCAGGAGAACTTCTAGACCTAATTCTATCCCTATTATTATAATTAAAGCTCCAATGGCTTCTGTTAAGAGTCAGGGTCTTTATCAAATAGATCTGCAATAGAGAGGTACTAACATTTGTTAGTGGAAATATTCTTGTAGAGATGGTTGTTTACTTGTATTGAGTGCTTTCTCATTTTAAAATGATATTGTTGATTTCTTTCAAAATTTGTATCTCTTCTAGTGTTTAAATATTACTGAAATTAAACCTCACCTCACATTTTTTAATCTTCTTTTTAAGATAGACTTCGGATGAACTAATAATACTTAAATTTCAGTTTGAATTTGACTTTGTTTATGTTTTATTATTTCACTCACCTCATACTTCATAACTCCTCGCAGACCCAGGGTTTCTTCACATCATTTGTGACATTCTCAATGCTGTGTCACGTTCACAACTCTATCCTATCTACATAACTTAATTGAATTTGACTGTTGTTTTGTCATTGGTAATTCATTGTTTTCTCCTCCATTTCTTGGAAGAACAATGAACCTCCAAATTAAATCACATTCTCTGAGAATTTCAAAATTCATGAATTGCTCTTTTTTTTTAATGTAGATCTTTTCCAAAACGTGAGTTCTTTAGGTTTTCTATTTATTTAATTAAGTTTATCTTTCTTTCAATTTGATGTTTTCTGACCAAGTGTGAACAGCTACTAGAGATTTTTTCTACTTTCCCATTTTTCACATTCTTAAGGTGTTCCTAGCACACTATCAAATTTCATTTTGTTTTCCATATGTAGATTTATCATAATTGCCACATTTTATCTGATAAATAACTGATTTATTTCCTTTCTCCAATTTCCCATTTTTTGTTGGATTTTGTTATTTTACTGAAGTCTTATGTTCAACTTCTTGAAATTTTTTTAGAAACTTGTGGTGTTTTACAGGACATGTGAACTTCTTGAATTTATATTTTCTTCTTTTTCATTTTGAAGTGTATCTTCATTGATTATTTTTTTATTTCTGAAATTATTGTTTTTCGTGTATATAATGCTTTTTTAAATCCATTCTCTATTGATATGTTTATTATGTATTATTTATCTGCAAGACCACAACATACCACGAACCAAACCAATTGTGTGAGTGTACATTGTGCAACAAAAATGTGATATCAAATTATGCACAAAGAGGACAAAATCATTAAACCAATATGCAAAGCACAAACAGTAAAGTCTTATATTAATCTTAATGGTCATTTGGCTGCAATAAGAATAATAATAAATTTTCTTCTAGTATGTTTATCTTTGCAATGCTTCTTTCTGTCGACCAAGTTTTTTTTTTGTGTATTTAAGTTAAAAAATTATTAAGACTGGTCTGTTTATTAATCACACTTTATTTTGCAGAGAGTTGTTTCTACTTTAAATCATCCAAGAAGTCAAACAATGGGACAGATGTGAATGCAGGTCAGATCCCCCAGATGTTATATAGAGTGGTGACACCTGAAAATCAAACACCAAACAGACAGACTGATCAGTCAGAACCTGTCTACATATTAAGCCGAGACTTCTCACGTGCTGTCAGTAGGGTAATGTCACATGTGCTTCTTATATGTGGTGTTTAAAAAAGTAGTTTATTTTATTTTATGACACTATTTAACAATTTAGCTTATATGTGTAATAGTTCATATCAGGGCATGAAAGAGCCTACAAATATTTGCTCATATCCTTTTATTCAGGCTTGAGGTTCTTTTGTGTGCTGTAAATCTACAATATGGGGCTCAAGGTTTTACTTCCTTTCAGTTATACTCAGGATTTTTATGCCCTTAAAAGTCAATATACCCCAACAGAATTTGCATTTTGGAATCAGAGTCAAGGTTGGTAATTGCTAATCCATTAGGACTGGCCTCAAATAAAGTAATCAATTGTTGTAAGATGTATAAGATTGCCAAGCAGAAGAACCTTTCCTATCCATCTACCATGATAATGAAGAATCACATACTTGTACATCATAACATCATTACCTCATCCCACATATCCTTTCTTGGAAAATGACAATTAAATAATAGCCAAGAATCAAAGTGTTTTTAAGGGTATGTAGTTTTGTAGTTTTTTTTTTTTCCTGAAGTGTTGCTAGATATGGGTTCTAAAGCAAAAGTAGATCCATTTTGCACCACATATCACACCTCAAAATCTGTAAAATTTGTTTGCACAATCTGTATATTACTATATTTTATATTACTATAATATATCCTTTAAAAAAAACTCAATTTTTTTCACATATCACATCTCAAAATTTGTAAAATTCACTCGCACTCTGTATAGATTTTATATTACTAGAATACAACCTAAAAAAAGTAATACAATTTTTTTTCATATATCACATCTCAAAATTTGTCAAACTCACTCAAACATCTGTATAAATTTCATATTAGATATTTTGGTTAAATTTATAAAAGAATTTGATTTTGGTAATGACTGTTGATGAAAAGTACTGAATTTTTTATAGGAATGTTTCCAGTCATTGCTAGCTCTGCTACAGTGGAGTTGGAACACGTTCAAGGCTGGACTCGTTGATATCTCACATGTCAGCAGTTCTACGTCTGGCCATCTCGCTGCTCTTCTGGATTTGGAGAGACTTGTGTACATCAGTCAGGCCAGTCTCAGGCTTCTAAGAACATACACCAATGAAATTTATCCCCAATCATGGTGAGTTAACATTTGCTATAAATTATAAATAAGATTTTTTTTATTTATTGCCACCTATTTCTACTGTGAATGTAAATGTGACATCCTGAGTTGCGAACCTACCCTAGAAATTTTATAAGCTCTATACTTTCATATTTGAGTATTCTTGGCATGCCACATGTATCTGTTACAAGAGACCAATGATTTTTAATTGACCTTCAAATGAAGATACATCTTTAAAGTCATCTTGAGAAGAAGTTGCCAGATGACATGTGGAATGAAGGTTCATTGCCTTTGGTGCATGGGTATTGTAAAAGAGATACAAAAATTTGCATTTGAGTTGAGATGCTTATGTAGCTCTGTGGTGTATAAAACCAGAGACTTTGGGTTCAAATCCCAGTTTAGGCGTAAATTTTTCTCTTCAAATATAAAATAGATTTTTTAATCAAAATCAAAGTGGGAGGTAACATTTATGAATGAGTTGGAGAAAATGTTTTTAATATCTCACCTCATAAAGTTGCATGTTTTTGCGATAGGGGTTTTAAAAGTATAATTTTACTTCCATCTTCAGTCAAACTTGGAGTTTGACTGAAGTCCAAATTATACTTTTGAAACTGGTATCGTGAAAACACACAACTTTAAGAGGTGAGGTATTAAAAACATTTTCTCCAGCTTGTTCATAAATACATTTTTTTAATTTTCCTAACTAGAAAAATTCCATTGATTTTGTCTGGGATCAATTGATGAACTTTGAATTCTAAGACACACAGATATTATTCATAGTTAAATATGGGAAATAACATTATGAAGTTCTTAATTCGTAAATTAATGAGTCTTTATACATCTTACCTCATATTTCGTGTTTCTTTAAACATGGGAACTAGTTTTCAAGAGAACCATCATCTCTCTCATTTTCAACTGACATTATGACTATCTTTATGAGTCATAATGTCGGTTGAAAATGAGAGAGATGGTTCTCTTGAAAACTAGTTCCCATGTTTAAAGAAACATGAAATATGAGGTAAGAGTAAAAATGATTCATTAATTTACACACATATTACTCTAAAAAGCAAAAAATCAACTCTAAAGAAGTAAATTTGTATGTAATAAAAGTTCTTATGAAGATTTCTTTATTTTAGTTGCATGAATTTAGTCCTGTCCGACTATATACTTTGAGATATATGCGTAATTATCATATTTTACATGGGTTTTTCTATATGTTGTGTTCCTGGATTGGTAGTCTAACATTATTTTTAAATTATTTTTCCTGGGGAGTGCACCTTGATGAGCTCTCTGCATAATCTCTTGTTAGTGGGACCCATATTTTTTTTTTTTACATCAGAGTTATCCTCTCTCTGGAAGACTGGTCTTACTGAACTATTAGGCTACATTTGTCTTCAATTTCCCTCTCCTCCAGTTAGTCAGCCGCTTATTCTTCCACATATCCCTTCTTGGAAAATGACAATTAAATAATGACTAATAATCAAACTGTTTTTTTAAGGATATCTAGTTTTTTTTTTTTTGAAGTGTTGCCAGATATGGGTTTAAAACCAAAAGTAGTTCCATTTTGCACCACATATCACATCTCAAAATTTGTTCACACAATCTGTATAGATTTTATATGACTATAATATAACCTAAAAAAATAATAATAATAATACACATTTTTTCATATATCACATCTCTTCTCCAGCTAGTCAGCAGCTTATGCTCCCCAACATAGCTTTCTGGGTCATTGGGTACTGACCTCTGACACAACAAGGTGCCCAGGGAAAAGAATTCCAAAAATAATCATAGACTACCAATCCCCAGGAACACAATATATAGAAAAACCAAGGATAATTTGGAGAGGAGATATACAGGATGGAATGGGTAAGCTCAATCCTAGCATTTCTGCTACTGCTGATCATGATGTTGATAATGAGTTTAATATTCATTTTACTAAGATTGGATGAGATAAATTTGTTGCTTATTTATAAAATTTGCAGATTGTGCCTTACTCTTTTCCTCTAACTTTCTATGGTCTTCCCATTCCTCCTCTAGTAGTACTTTTTCATCCAATGTCATTTTACTTCATGCACATGTGTGTTGAGATGTACCTCTTTGACTCCTTCGCATTGACATCTATTTTAAAATCTTCTTTGGCATTGTAATAGAGTAATGTAATTTATTACAGTGGGTTCAAAGAAAATACCTGCAGAGTCTGTGAGATTAGCCGAGTGTGTTGGAGATGTGAGGGCATTACTTCGTCAAATTTTGTCGGATTCTGTTCCCTCCATGCAAGCAACTCGTAAAACCAGCAAGAGTCGATCTATGAAAAGTAAGTTTAATGATAAAATTCTCTATTCTATGGCTACAGTGAATTAATGATTCTTTGAACTTATGACAGTTTAGCATTTGGAATTGTGAGCCTGTGTTCTCATAACAGTACATTCATCTTTGGCAACAGACAATCCCTTAATCTTATGCCCACAAGTTAGAATGCTCCTGCAAAATACTTTTTTATGTTGCAAGTTTCCCAAAACACACACATGTATGTGATTTGAATTAAAATTTTGTGTTTTATTTTTATTTTATTGTAAAACTTCATGGTGAAACAGGGCTAGAAGACCATAGACCTGCCAACCAGCTGTTGGGCTCACATTCACATGTGTTAGTCATAGAGATGGATAATCATCCAGCCAGTATAGGTGTGACTTCTCTAGGTGATTTCTCAACCTGAAGCCACTACTCAAATTCCTCATTATGCTCCATAGGAATCATTCCCATACTGGCTGAAATTCCATGAGAAAATTTCTTTCTCCATGGGGACTCAAACCAATGCAAGTCCTATAGCTCTGTGACAAGCTTTATGCCTCTTGGCTATAGTACAAGACATTTTAATTGTAACTTATGCACATTTTATTTTTCAAGGTGAAACATTATCATAACTTATTAAATTGATATTAAGAAGCTAAAGCTGTTACTATGATTGAAATAAGTAAATTAATGTACACAACTAAATTATTTCAATCATAGTAACAGCTTTAGTTTCTTAATATCAATTTAATAAATAATGCTTTAGCTATGTGGAGTCCCTTCATGTCTTCTTCAGGTAGAAGCCATTCATTGTGTATTTGTGAATGATGATTCATTGCATTTGAATGTGGGACCAAGAGAGTAAGGTAAAGGAAGGATTTACGCTTGGATGGGAGGGAAGCCTGAATTAGCTCAATGGATAGAGCATCAGCACGGAAAGCTGAAGGTTCGGGGTTCAATTCCCGGCTCAGTCATACATTTTTCTCTTTACCATTTGATTATCATAACTGTTAATATTATTTGTTTTTAAACATCTTAATGATGGACAAATTATATTTGAAAAGAAAAATATATGCCTAGACTGGGTTCAAACCCCAGTCTATTTTTCTTTTCAAATATAAATTATCATAACTATATTACAAATTCAAACACTCTCTTGCTTACAACAGTCCTGCACCATAGCCAAAGCATTTTAAGGTGTGATTCCTTAGTGCACAACTATGGGACTTGCACTGGTTTGAGTTCCAATGGTGGAAGAAATGTTCTCATGGAATTTTGGCCAGCATCGTGAGGAAATTGAGTAGCTACAATAAATAGCAGCTCCAGGTTGAGAAAAACCAGCTGTAACAGCTGGCAGACCTGACATGCTAATCACATGTCACCCTTAAACTGGCTAGATGATTAACACATGTGCATGTGAGGCCAGCAGCTAGCTGATAGACCAAGGGCCTTCTAGGTTTGTTATGCCATGAAGTTTGCCTCGTCACTATCCTCGCTCCATATGAGAGTGGCAAAATTGTACCTCCCCATCCTCTAGACTCAAGTCTGTCAGAAGTCCAAAGATATATTAATTTTATTGTATTTAGTTTTACTTCAATAATTTAAATCACAGAAATAACTCACATGAACCTTTTATTTTTGAGCTTCAGAATTTTTGATTGTTAGGATTTCTAGATTAAGACATCATGTTGCTATCCTCTCTTGCACTCCAATGTTTAACAGGAAGATTTGTGATTCTTTCAATGTTAATTGTATTGTTTCAGGTTCAACACCGTATCACAAAATGACCACAAGCATATTAGAAGAATGTCACGAGACATTTGTTTCTTGTTTCCATGCATTTTATCCAACAGCATTTTTAAAATGGACTTGTTTGTGTGAACTTCTAGCTGTAATGGATAAGGTGAGTACAGCTCTCAGACATTTTTTAATTTATTGTTTCGTTTTTATAATTTTAAATTAACTGACAAGTATGTGAGATGTGAAGAGTAAAATTTAAAAAAAAATGGCAAGGAAGACATTCCAATTACAGGTTATTCCAAGTTTATACTTTAATGGTATTGTGTTGTTGTCCAAAAGTAATGAGACTTTTATTTGGCTCGCACTATTTTTTTCTCTTGCTTCCCAGTTGAGACTTTGAATTTCCTTTTTGAGTTATTTTTGTTTCTATCCAGCTGTTTTCATATCAGGAGATGTTCCTCATTGAGTTCTTGTCCTATTTCATTGCATATTATGCATTTGCATCTTCAACAATTCCAATTTTCTGGCGGAGATCAGGTAAACAATGTTGGCCAGTGAAGAGGCAGATTGCAGCTACAGCAGATTTTCTTGGCATTGACAGGATGTGGGACTGGAAGTAGATATATGCATATCTCTTTCCTTCTACTTTTCTATTTATTATTTGTTGGGTTTTTAATTTGAATTTGATTTTCATGCCCCGGATTTTCTAGGTTTTTTTTTTTTGTGGCAAACAATAGTTGCTCCCTTCTTGGCCAGTTCCCTTTGTTTCACAATGCCAACATGGTGAGGATTCATTTCAACACAATTTGTTGTATTCTTGGTGTAAGAAGTTTGACCATTGCTCTGATGTGTACAGTGGAGGAGCTTATTGTATAGAGATTCCAAATGTTTCAATTGCTGCTTTTGACTATGTTATTATGACTAATTATATTATTTGTTGCCTATCATGAAGATTTTTTTTAGTGCAGTTTCCATTGCATTTATTTCTCCATCAAAGTTATTTTCATATGGGCCCAAGGGGACATATTATGAAATTGATTGGCAGTAAACTCCTGCACCTGCATCCTGTCTATTGTTTATTAATGAGCCATTAGTGTATACCCTTAACCATTCATTTTGGAGATATTTTTCTTCCACAATCTGAAGTGCTATTGATCATTGAAGTTCTAAGGGTCAGGTATTTTTTATGTCATATTTTAAATTAACCCTTTCCAGAATTGGACATAGTTTTATTTTAGAATAAAAAAAAAATAATTTAACTTTTACAGGAATTAATCATTATGAGGTTTAATTTATGGTAAAATCAAATGTTTCCTACCTCTCCTCATATAAATCTTCCAATATAGTAATGAAGATGAGACCGTTATGGTCTCGAAATCGCAATCTGCTTAGAAGATTTATATGAGGAGAGGTAGGAAACATTTGATTTTACTATAAAAAAATTAATGTTCGACTCCAGGATTTGAGTCCCGGTTCTGCATTAATTTTTCTTTCTAAAATAAGAGTCATGTAGTTTGTTGATTGTGCGCACTGAAACTATATATGCTCTATATCATGGTTATTGTAAAGAATTTGTTAATTTGCATGTTTATCCGCTCTTTTTATTTGTCATGAGATATTTTCTCTGGGTATTGAGGTTATTATATTTATAATAATTAAATGAATCGTGATTTTTTCTTACCTCATACATCTATGTTTCTTTAAACACAGCACTGCAGTATCGGCGACACTTTGTCGTCATTGTCAGCTGTTTTCACGACTGTCAATTTTTTCTCCTTTTTGCCGGTAATTATCTAGACTGCCATCTGGTGTTCTTTTGAAGGAATTCCTCTTCAAACTGCCATCTGGTGTTATTTTGAATGAATAATTTCCTAAACTGCTATCTGTTATATTTTTGAAGAACTTGATTACAAAGTTCTTCAAAAATATAACAGATAGCAGTTTAGGAAATGATTCATTCAAAATAACACCAGATGGCAGTTTGAAGAGGAATTCCTTCAAAAGAACACCAGATGGCAGTCTAGATAATTACCGACAAAAAGGAGAAAAAATTGACAGTCGTGAAAACAGCTGACGATGACGACAAAGTGTCGCCGATACTGCAGTGCTGTGTTTAAAGAAACATAGATGTATGAGGTAAGAAAAAATCACGATTCATTTAATTATTTTTAATTGAACCTCATAATGTTAAAAATTCCCAAATTTAATATATAAAAGTTATTATATTTATTCATTAATTTGTGCTCAAATTATCAGCAGTTGTAAATTTAAACTTATAAGTCAGATATATTTATGGGACTAAATGTTCATCTTAGGATCTTATTTTCAAATACAATTAGTTTGATTTCTTCTTTTAATATAAAAAAGCCATCTTGTGCTGTAGCCGAGCAGTTTAAAACATCAGGTCTTGGTGCAGAACTATCTGGAACTTGGGTTGGTTCGTGTCCCCATGGAAAAATAAATTTTTTCCTGAAATTTCCACTAGTATAGGACCGCTGCCCACCCAGCATCGAGAGGTATTTGGGTAGTTGCAATATGTACTGTTCCAGGTTGAGAAAATAGCTGTAACACCTGACGCATTGACCAAATGTACACATGTATTGGCTGGATGATCATTCAACTCTATGCCTAACACATGTGAAGCCAGTAGCTAGCCAAGGGCCTTCTATGCCTGTCACGTCATGGAGTTTTAGTATAAAATATATAATTTTATTTGAAGAAAAAAATATATGCCTGAATTGGGATTTGAAACTGATGTTTCTGGTTTTGTAAACCAGCGCTCTAAACCACTGAGCTACCAGGCTTCGAACTCAAATGCATTAATTTCTCTCCTTTATATGAATTCTCACGCGCTGAGGCTTTGAACTTCTTGTTCTACATCCCCTCTAGTGGCTTCTTTAACAAGAAGACTTTTATTGGGAATTAACATCATATTTATAGCCAGTGAAGCTTATAAATCGGGTTCAAATCCTGATTCAGGTGTATATTTTCTCTTCAAATAAAAATTTGTCTTTTGGTGAGAAGTGATAAATTTAATATGTTAGATTGAAAATAGAAGATTGTTTGACACCCATATGGTATACCAAGGCAAGATTTTGGAGATTTTTCTTCTTTCCTTCCTTGAGTCGTTTCCAATTGCTTGAGTTGACTATTGCAAATGATCTTCAGCTATCTCTGTCCTCCCATGTTTTAGTTGTATGTATCTGTGTCCATGTCTGTCCTATAACTTCAGTATCTTCCCTAATCTGATATAGCAATCTGGTTCTGTTTTTTTCCCTTGGTTTCTTAGGAGCATTTTTTTTGTTATTCATTCTGCTGATATGCACATCATGTATCCATACCATTTAATCTACTTCTTTTATGTCTTTTTAATTTCTTCTACTTTTAATTCATCTTTTGTCACTGTGTTTCTAATTTTATCTTTTCTTGTTTTTCCCAAAATTCCTCCCAAAAAAAAAAAGTAATTTCCATAGCTTGAATTTTGCTATCTTTTTTTTTGCACATGTTTCTGCTCCATATAAAAAAATTCTCTTGAAATAGATTTATACATAGATGATAACTTTACATTTATATTTAATATCTTTGTTTCTTAATTAAGTCCTTGATTACAAAAGTAAAAATTTGATGCTTTTAAAAAATTCTTTCATTTATTTCATTTTGAATTTTTCCATTTCTGGTGATATGCTGCAAAAGTAAGAAAATGTATCAACTTTTTTCCAGTAGAATTCCTTCTAAATTGATATTTGTTGCTATCTCATCTCTGCCCATTTTTAAAAGCTACTGTTTCATTGTTGTTTATTTTAAGGCCATATTGTTTTTCTTATATTATACCATATATTTAAATTTTCTTCCAATTTCATTTCATTGTTTGCTCAGATCATTACATCATATGAACAAGTACCTTTGTATCATCATTTTCATATGAAAATACAATAGAAAATAACATTATGAGGTTCTATTTAATAAATAAGTTTGGTAAGATGATGGCAGATCGAACTTATTTATCAGTTTCTTGTTTCATTTTTGAACATATGTCATTTTTATATTTTCTTCTAAGCCAAATAATTATTTGTGGAATTAGATCCACCCAATTCCAGAAGTTTGTTTACTACTCTGTATACAGTGAACGGGAGCAATCGCTAACTACAGGTAAGTTTGTTGACTTGAGTTACTCAGCAAACTTTTCCTCTCCACAGTCCGAGAGCCCTTTCCATGATCTCCTTCACTACCCCAATTTTCTCCCTTACATCATTAAATGTAAAATCATGATTTTGATAAAAATTAACCGGAAGTGACACATTTTGAGGTAAATTATCAATAGAATTGAACTTTTATAGGAAAAATCACTATGAGGTTTAGTTAATATTTAAATTAAAATTATTTTTACTTCACCTCATATCCAGTCTTCTAATTAAACTAGTTTAAAATCCTAGGCAGTTTCATCTTCAGTAATATCTCAACTAACAAACTAACTTATATACCTCACTGATAGTATTCTTTTAACCATTAATAAATTCAATTATTTATGAAAATAATATTAAGATTAACAAATATTTTCTTTTGTTTTGTTTTAAATATTGTATAATCATAAAATTACTTTTCTATATCTCATTATTTTTCTTGTTTTTTATATATATTAGACAGGGACAATTTAATATATCTTATATTTGAAGAGAAAAATTTTTGCCTAGACCGGGACTCGAACCCGGGACCCTTGGCTTTCCAGGCCAAGTGCTCTACCAACTGAGCTACCGAGGCGAGTTACGATCTAGACGCAAATTTTTCTCTTATATACGTTGTAATTCCCTATCGCCAAATGCTTTTGAAACCATTGCTTCTATCTTTGCAAATGGCGGCTTCTTAGTTAAGAAGACATTTATTGGGAATTTAACATTACTTTATAAAGCTAGTAAAGCTTCTAATGAAAAAAAATTTTTCTCTTCAAATATAATTTATCTTTCATTGAGAAATGTTAAATTAATAATAAAACATCATTAATATATCTTGCTTGTATACATTTTATTATCAGTTTTAGTCTTAATTTTTAACTAACATTAACTGGTTGCATTATAGATCGTAATATAATAGATATTATCTTTTTTGATCAAATTTTTATTTAGTATTTAATATTAAGAGTTAATTCAGATTGTTATATTCTGATGTAATATATGTTTGTCTTGGTGAGTGGAAGAGAAGGCCACATGGCCTTAACTCCACCAGGCTAAATAAATCTAATCTAATAAGCTGGTAAGAATTCTTACCAAATGTATTGTGTATTGTATCCACTGTGTGGTACAAAGTAAGTAACCATTTTCAATAATACAGACTGCATCAACTACCATTAATAACAGAAACAAAATAATAATAAAGT
The DNA here is from genome assembly GCA_030220185.1 of Diploptera punctata. Lineage (NCBI taxonomy): Eukaryota > Metazoa > Arthropoda > Insecta > Blattodea > Blaberidae > Diploptera > Diploptera punctata. The sequence continues at coordinate 21,070 of JASPKZ010003975.1, read as the reverse complement.
GTAAGTGTTATTAAAAAAACTGATGTTATGTCATTAAGGTAGAATATTTTTATCACTCACCTCATATTGTAGTGATGTTATGTCATTCAGGAGAACTGCTTCTTATTCCAACAACAAGTTCTCCTGAACGATATAACATTGGTCGAGATATATCTAATGAAATAGAAGCAGTTCTCCTGAACAACGTAACATCGGTCAAGATATTACTGAAGATGAAACCACCTAGGTTTTGAAACCGGTATAATTCGAAGACTGGATGTGAGGTGTAAACATTTAAATCTTAAATTAAACCTCATAGTGATTTTTCTTATAAAAGTTCAAGTGTCTCATAGCTATTATGCTGACCAATGACCTGTAGCAAATAGTAATGTTTTTTTTAAAATAATTATGTTATGTTTTATCATTTTTCTAAATTTTACTTTGCAGGGGAGCGGTGACAGTTCACAGATCAACTCTGATAGATTACTGAGTGCTGTGTTAGCAGCACTTTGCAGTCCCACTGTTCGTCTTCGTTCAACATTTCCTATTCTCACCAGTGTCTTGGATGCTTCAAATTCTTCACTGAAAAGACAGTTGAGCCCTTCAGACAACACAGGATTACCCATGATGCCTTGTGAAGATGGACATCATTACCCTATTCTTGTTGAGCAGATGAGCTATAGAAGTCAGGTATATTGTCATAGTATTTCTGTGACTATGAGCTACAGTTTCCTTGAGAGAATAATATTTTAAAGAGGTTTTATGAACTAAATATTGAACATGGAAGTTCATGACTGTACATACACATAAGCTTTCTGTACATCCCTATCCTGAACTAATATTTCCAGTCTTCCCTGTAAAATTCATCTCCCTCACATAATCATCAACAACATCTTAAGGCACGACAACTTCAAAGGTGAAAGTTTTGGCCTTCTCAACAATCCTCCTCTATGCCAATCTGTCTCTTGCCATCCTATTAGACTGTCTGGCTGATTCATGTGTGAGATTTACAAGCATGTTTTCTTTTACTGTGCTAGGGAGCTAGCCTAATGCCAAACCCCCAACCTGGAGGACCAGGTCATTTGATTTTAGGGTTTCCGTCCCTTAGATCAGTTGCTTCCACCACAGCTATAGAGTCTGATTCACCCCCCTTGTTTTTCTGTTGGGGTTTTCTCCCTTAGCCTTAGTAGATCCCTCTACCCCGCAAGGCAGCGGTTTTCCCTGTTAACCTAGGGAGTGGTTGCCTCTTCACCTTCAATACCATACCGTAGGACTCCTACTCTGCCATATCCGCCATTGAGGTCTTCACCGTGTCCCTGGCAAGGGGCCCTTACAAGGTACTCTCAGCTCGGCGAGCTGAACCAAGGTTTTTTAACGAGGTTGTTACTCCTTCCCCTCCTCCTTTCTCATCCGGACTTGGGAGTTCCCTCACATAATAGTTAATATTTTTCTCCAACCTCATTCTTGATCTACCTACTGGCCAATTTCCCTTTGATTTTCCTACAAGAAGTTTTCATTCCCCATTCATGGCACATACCTACCCATTGTAGTTTGTATTATTTTTTTTATTATCTCATTGTATAGTGTCCTAACATTCCATGTTCCTAGGAACTTGCCCCTGTGTTTACAATTTTGTTATGGATCCCCTGAAATATTTCCCATCTAGAGGTCTGAATAGGGAACCATATTATCTTCAGAAAATTTAATTTCAGTGAAACTTGTGCCTGCATTTCTCGACAGTTGTATTCTTACAATGAAGGACTGTCACTCTTTCAACTAAGATTCTTTTAATGATTTTATTATTCATTTGATACATCTCAATCCATCCATCCATAGTAATTCTGCCCAAAGGCAGGTCCTTCACTGCAATCATAGCATTTTCATGCTATGCTTGCAGCTTTACTAGGGAATTGTGTAGGTGTGGTAGCTTCCCGTTGCTTTCCACACCGGTGAAGGATGATGGTGATGATGATAATGATAAGGATGATGATGATGGCCATATGATTTCGGGGACCGTTTGGGCCTTAAAGTTTTTCTGACATTTGTCTTACAGGTGAGGAAAAACCCCGATAAAAACCTCCAGAAAAAACTGCCCCAACTGGGGATCGAACCCGGGCCCGCTGCGTGACAAGGCAGCACGCTACCTCAAGACCACAGCGGTGGACATACATCTCAATGAAGGATAAATTATATTTAAAGATAGGGGCGCTCAGGTAGCTCAGGAGGTAGAACATTTGCATAGAAATCAAAAGGTCCTGGGTTCAAACCACAGTCCGAGCGTATATTTTTCTTATTTAAAGAGAAAAATTATACGCTCAGACCGGGACTTGAACCCGGGACCCTTGGTTTTCTAGTCCAAGTGCTCTACCATTTGAGCTACCTGAGCAAGTACTGATCTAAACGCAAATCTTTCTCTATATACATTGAAATTCCCGCCCCAAATGCTTTGAAGCCTTTGCTTCTATCTTTGCAAATGGCGGCTCCTATATTAAGAAGACATATTTGGGAATTATACATTACATTATAAATGCCAGTACGGCTATTTTCGATGTTTTTATTATTAATTTCATACATCTCAATGATGGATAAATCATATTTAAAGAGAAAAATTATACGCTCAGACCGGGACTTGAACCCGGGACCCTTGGTTTTCTAGTCCAAGTGCTCTACCATTTGAGCTACCTGAGCAAGTACCGATCTAAACGCAAATCTTTCTCTATATACGTTGAAATTCCCGCCCCAAATGCTTTGAAGCCTTTGCTTCTATCTTTGCAAATGGCGGCTCCTCTATATTAAGAAGACATATTTGGGAATTATACATTACATTATAAATGCCAGTACGGCTATTTTCGATGTTTTTATTATTAATTTCATACATCTCAATGATGGATAAATCATATTGCTCAGGTAGCTCAAATGGTAGAGCACTTGGACTAGAAAACCAAGGGTCCCAGGTTCAAGTCCCGGTCTGAGCGTATAATTTTTCTCTTTAAATATGATTTATCCATCATTGAGATGTATGAAATTAATAATAAAAACATCGTATATTTTTCTCTTCAAATATAAGATTCTTTTAATCTGACTTATTGGCTCAAACCTGTCTGGTACAGGTGATCTTTCTGGTAGCAATGCCACCTATTGAAATACCTTATAAGTTCATCCAAGTTTGCAACCCCTTTACCACAAAAACTTTTTTAAGAATTTGAAATTTATGTATTCATTTTTTATATTAAATAAATGTTAATAACAATTCTTATTGTAATTTCAGTTGGAAGGAAGTGGAATGGTGGGTAACTGGTTGTTTCGGGAAGTTTTGGAGAGATTGCTTGATCTAGTGACAGTTCCTGTTAAACAAGCTCTGTGTCAGGAGAAAACGTTGTATTCAAATGAACTGGTTCGGAATTGTTGTCATTTACTGGCAAGAGTTGTAGCAGAACTAGCTTCCCAGTCCAGTGGCACTGATGTAAGTAAATTATGTTCTCCTAATGTTAAGTTGTAAATTAATATTTTGATTAATGTTTTATTTTAGGAAGTAATATTTTGAGGTTCTTTTAATTATATTATTTTGAATCTGTTTATCTTACCTCAATATTAATGTTGATTTGTTCTTGAACGTGTTTCGATTGGATCCCAATCATCCTCAGCATCTTGCCCAGACTGGTTGGATTTATGTTGTAAACCCTGTCATGCTGACATCGACATCCATGGTTTACAACATAAATCCAACCAGTTTGGGCAAGATGTTGAGGATGATTAGGATCCAATCGAAACACGTTCAAGAACAAATCAACATTAATATTGAGGTAAGATGAACGGACTCAAAATAATATAATATTTTGATGTTTTTATTTAAATTAACACTTTCCAATCCTGGATAGAGTTTTATTTAAGAAAGAAAGAAAAAGTAAATTTATATAGGTACCCATTAATTAATAATTGAGTTAGAATTTAACTGATGGAACTGAAGATAATTCACTTATCTTTGAGAAATCTACAATTATGAGATGAGGTGTTAAATTCTAACTCAATTATTAACTAAAATAAACCTCATAGTGTCACTTCATTTAAATATTGATGATAATATACTCATGTTAATTGTGTGAATCAAAGAGAAATATTTAGCCTAAATCAGGATTTGAACAAAAGACCTCCAGCTTTACATACTGGTGCTCTAACCACTTGAGTTACTTATACAATCTCTGTCCTGACACAAATTTCTCTCTCTTATAATCCCATGACCCCATTATAATATCTTCTTGGTTTAGAAGCAACCCAATTGGATTGTGAATCAAGTGTTACAGCTACTGGGACACAAGATAAAAGAATAAAATTTGTGTCAGGACAGGGATTGCCAAAGTAGCATAAGTGATTAGAACCCCAGTGTGAAGACCTGGAGGTTCAAATGGGAGTTTAGACTTTTTTTTTTCAAATTGTGTTTTTGTAAAAAAGTATTAAACATAGATTTACACTTTACTGCACATTTTTTAAACTTGGATTAGAATTTAGTTGCATGCACTAAACATAGTTTGTGCCTACTGCATGTTGTTGAACTTAGATCTTATCTTCAGAGTATGAGCTAAACTTAGGTTAGGATCAACTCTGCAAGCAAACTAAATGATGCATAGGGTCTAATGCTGGCTTCACATCCATATGTATTATTAATTGAATCGTGAATTCTTCTTACCTCATACATCTATGTTATTTAACACAGAATTAATTGTGACAACAACTGAAGATTGGAGTGATAACTCTCAATACCATGGTTCTGTGTTAAATAACAGGATGTATGAGGTAAGAAGAATCCATGATTCAATTGATTTTTATCTCTATGTTTTTATTATTCATTTCATACATCTCAATGATGGATAAATCATATTTGAAGAGAAATATTATACGCTCAGACTAACTGTATAATTTTTCTCTTCAAATATGATTTTTATCTATTATTCTGTGCAATATTTTTTATTAATGCTTTAGAAAACTTTTTTATATTTTTTGTTGGGATTATATTTTATTAAAATAAAGAATAAGGCTATGCTTTTGTTTCCTTTATAAATAACATAAAAAAATAATGTATTTATACAAAAGATGTTCACTGCTGTACTCTCGAGGTAACGTGTTGCCTTTTCACACAGCGGGCCAGGGTTCGATTCCCGGTTGGGAAGGCTCCTGGGTGAGGTTTTTTCCAGGGTTTTTCCTCAACTGTAAGACAAATGTCAGGAAGCTTAGTGCCCAACGGTCCCCAAAAATCATCCGACCATCATCATCCTTCATCAGTGTGGAAAGCAATGGGAAGCTACCACACCTATAATTCCCTAGTAAAGCTGCAAAGCATAGCATGAACATGCTATGATTGCAGTGAAAGACCTGCCCTTGGGCAGAATTACTATGGATAGATACAAAAGATGAACTAAATGTTAAGGACTCTTTCTTCCCTTCCTTTCACAGAAGAGTGAATATTCGATAAATATTTACTTCAAGGGTGTCTTTTATTTTGGATAGAGTATAATAATAACAATGCCAAATTAGTGGTTCAGTAATAAGTGAATCATAATGAATGTCTCTTAGTAAAATCAATAAATTATCTAGGGAATTATTTTATTTATAATTATATTACTACTAGATGTATCGCACTTAACTGATTTTGAATCATTGTTTCTGTTTCAGTTTAATGAAATTGTCCATTATACTAGATTCATAAATTGTTAAATATCTGATAAATATATTACTACTTTGCAGGAAGATCTTCAAGGAGCTTGTGGACGTATTTTACACACAACTCCATCTCGTTTCACTCGAACCAATCAAAGTCGAACATGGAACACAGGCAATGGATCCCCCGATGCTATTTGCTTCTCCGTTGATAGACCAGGGATTGTAGTAGCAGGAGTATGTGTGTATGGAGAGAGTTGGTACTTATGAATATGAGCTGGAACTTCTTGATGATGTGAGTAACTTGTTTGTTCATTGCAGTTTGTTAGTTCATCACCTCATATATTAAATTTTCTTACCTGGATATTTTCCTCCTGAAAATAAATATAAAGTATAATTTATTCTAGAGCATGCTACTAAAACTCCAAGCGCAACAAGCCTTGAAGGCCCTTGGCCTACAATCTGGCTGCTGGCCTCACATCCACATGTGTTAATCAAATAGGTAGACAATCATCTAGCCGTATAGGGGTGACATGTGTCAGCATGTCGGGTTCCCCAGCCATTCTAGCTAGTCTTCTCAGCCTAGAGTCACTACTTATTGTAGCTATCCAAATGCCTCACGATGCTGGGTGGGCAGCCATACTGGCCGAAATTCCATGAGAAAATTTCTTCTCCCATGGGGACTCAAACCAACGCAAGTCCCGTTCTGCGCCAAGGCTTCTTGCCTTAACCACTCTGGCTATGGCGTGGGACTAGAGCATGATACATATGTATATATTACATTATTGAATCTTTTTTTTATATACTTCACCTCATAAAAATATGCACTTCTCACCTTACTAGTTTCAAAGGCATTCATCTCTACCATCAGCTAAACTCTGACAATTGAAATTGAGTCGTCATTATCAGCATTCAATCTACCACCTGGTGTGGGTTTAATGAATTTCCGATTGAAGGTCTTTCCACTTTTCAGCGGTTGCCCTTTTACCAGCCGGCTGCTGGCCCTTCACATCTACATGTGTCAATCACAGAGGTAGATGATCAACAGCCAGTGTAGGGGTGACATGTGGTTAGCATGTCGAGTCCCCCAGCCGTTATAGCTGGTTCCTCAACCTGGAGCCGCTACTTATTGTAGCTACCCAATTGCCTCACGATGCTGGGTGGGCACCGGTCCCATACTGGCCCAAAATAGAAAATTTCTTCCCCCATGGAGACTCGAACCAGCGCAAGTCCCGTAGCTCTGCGCCAAGGCTTCCTACCTTAACCGCTCGGCTACGGCGCGGGACTTAATTATTAATGAAATTCGAGAATTTAAAAAATAATGGATCTGTATTTTTATTTATTCTTTATGCCCAATGGTTATGTAGGATTCAGATGAAGTTTCTTCAATTTAACTTCATGGATGTTTACACAAAATTTCCAAATTCACTTTATTTATTTCACAATAATTTTCCCAACATTAATTAAATATCACAATAATTTATTGATTTTTCACAAATAATTTGCTACTAATAAGGTCTCTTCCTTCACAATTTTTTTATCACTCAATTCCTTACACTTGCTGATGGCTTCACTTAACACAACGTTTTATCTTCACACTTAGGTCATGTTTACTCTTACACTTTTGACACAACTGCAAAATGGCTCATCTGACCCTCACACCTCCTTATATATGCAAGTATAGGAATAATCTGGAATCACAGTAGAGATTTGAGAACCAATTTTTCCAGAATGGGAGGTATAGATGCATGTGGAATTTTCTTCTCGTGGGCTTTCTGATTCATGAGTCGTCAGCTCACAAATCCCTCTACCATACAAGGCCAGACCAAAATTTTTGCCATCGCCAAAAAATTCTAAATCCAGCCCAACAATACATCACAATATCTTTTTCCAAACTGTTAGTTCTATTTAATATTAGTTAATATTACGTGATACTACAGTCATTAAGTTTTGAGACTGAGCGCATAGTGGCACTTGTAGTGCACTTTAGCGCATAGGTGGTGCCGTGGTATGGTACCTTGTCAGTTAGTCTCTCGTCCCAGCAACAGACAGTTAAGTGCATGTACTGCAAGCTGAACTATGGTCTTTGATGTGGCGATGATTTGAATGTGCATATCGGAACTCAAGATGTCACAGTTTGAGCATTGGGCAAACATCAAGTTCTGCCAGAAATTAGGCAAGACCGCTGCTGAAACGTTTCAACTGATGCAGCAAGTTTATGGTGAGTATGCATTGAGTCACAGTGTTGTGTTTAGGTGGCACCGACATATTTGCAAGGATGAGACAGTTTGGAAGATGATTTGCGCACTGGTCGGCCACAATAATTCGAACTAAACGCAAGACCCTGAACATGTCTTGTGTTACCCAGCACAGTGTGCCAGGAATCCTGTCGCAAGACCAACGTGATGATCACATGATGATTTGTGGTGACCTCACCAGTAGTGCTGACGATGATCTGATGTTTCTCAACTGGATAAAAACTGGAGACGAAACATGGTGTTTCCTTTACGATGAAACAAAATCTGCCATCTGTAAAATCTGTAGAAACCAAAATACAATAAATATAGTGGGTGGCATTGGAAAACACAAACACAGTTTGCTAACATAAAATTGATATGAATTCACGCTATGAGGTATTTTATCAAATAAACTGAATCAGTTTCTCAAACCTCACCTCTTATTTGTTCTAGTTCATGTTTTGTTTCTGTTTTTGCAGCAAAATAACAGTAGTAATGATCCATCTCACACTCAGCGCTGGAACGTTTTGGAGATGGCTCGTGGCACGTTTGGTCCAGATGACTGTGTGGCTGATGTAGCAGAAGTTAAATTTGACAGACCAGTGCCAATTAAAAGAAATGTGAAATATGCAGTTCGCCTGAGGAACCATGGAGGTCGTACTAGTAATGGTGATGGTGGACTGAGTTCTGTGAAGGGTCCTGATGGAGCCACATTCTCATTCTCGACTTGTTCTCTCAGTTTCAACGGATCAACTCAGACAAGAGGACAGATACCACAGATTCTTTACTATAGGTAAAACTCTGAATTATATTATTTTACAAGAAGCATATGTATGCATTTGTGAGAGAAAGATACATTATATTTGAAGAGAAAATTTTCGCCTAGACCGAGACTTGAACCCGGGACCCTTGGCTTTCCGGGCCAAGTGCTCTACCAACTGGTCTAGGCGAAAATTTTTCTCTTCAAATATAATTTATCTTTCAGTGAGAAATGTTAAATCAATAAAAAAACATCATTTGAAGCCTTACTAGCTTTATAAAGTAATGTTAAATTCCCAATAAATGTCTTCCCTAACTAAGAAGCCTCCATAGCAAAGATAGAAGCAATGGTTTTCAAAAGCATTTGGCGATAGGGAATTACAACGTATATAAGAAAAAAATTTGCGTCTAGATTGTAACTCGCCTCGGTAGCTCAGTTGGTAGAGCACTTGGCCCGGAAAGCCAAGGGTCCCGGGTTCGAGTTTTGGTCTAGGCGAAAATTTTTCTCTTCAAATATAATTTATCTTTCAGTGAGAAATGTTAAATCAATAATAAAACTCATAATGTCACTTCCTTTAAATATTGAATAGTACTATAATATTATTTACAACACAAACTTAATTCCATTTTATTAATGGTCTTTAAAATACTCCCATTGCTATGCTGCAGTTGTGAATTATCGACAAGATGATATCTTATATTATTATAACCTCAAAATATCACTTCCTAAAATGAAATATTAAGATGATATCTCTTGTGGTATTGCCCTTGATGATTGTGTAATTAATATTTCAGCAATCCACAAGATTCTGAAAGCCAACAGACTAGCAAGGCATGGGCTGAACTTCAGGCTTGCAAGTGTACATTATCCATGACGTCGGCGATTGTGCAGCGCTGTAATGATCTGATGGCTCTGGCAAGAGAGCGAGCAGAGGATCAGATAGCAACTGAAGTTCTGGGCAATGCTTGTATTCTTACTACACTTCTTCCTCTCATACTTGCACACATTAGTCCTCTAGCGACCATGGATCCAAGGGTGAGTATGGCTTCATATCATTAATATAGTGTGATCATTGAATGTGCCATCCTGCGCCGTAGCCAAGTGGGCAGAGCTGTGGAACTTACGCTGGTTCGGATCTCCATGGGGAAGACATTGTTCTCGTGTAATTTCGGCTAGTATGGGACTGGTGCCCACTCAGCATCGAAAGGCATTTGAGTAGCTAACAGTAAGTAGCGGCTCCAGGCTGGGGGACCTGGGGACCACATGTAACTCGTATACTGGCTGGATTATTGTCTGCCTCTGTGATTAACACATGTAGATATGAGGTCAACTGCCGACTGGGGGTGAGGCCAGGCCTTCTAGGCCTGTTTGCATCATGTAGAGTTGGGTATGCCACCGTCTACTGACCATAGTACGGAATATGTGTGAGACAGAAATGTACCTGCAGCCACTAAATGTTATGCCTATTTTATGGTTGTTTAACCACCTGATAATGTTACTCTATGGAGGAGAGAAAAAAATTGAAAAAATTATTTTATTGAGGAGAGAGAGAAAAAAAATTGAAAAAATATTTTTATTGAAATTGAATAAAAACATACTGACATTTACATGAGTTTGGTATATGGTTTCAATTTCAGGTAGCCTTATGTACCAAACATTAGCTTACACATGCTTCTTGTGCTAACCAACAAATTGATTTGTGAGAACTAGTTTTTTAGTCTAGCACCAATTTAATTTAATTTTTTCTTCTGTTAGCATATGCCATTCTTTTTCTCAGTTTCTTGTCAGGGACTGAACCTGCCACATAAAATTTTGCCACTCATATCTGTTAAATTGTAATTTTTTATTTAGGCGAGCTAACCACCAGGCACTCCCTTATACTTACTCCACACGTTTCAGAGGTTCAGTAGTGAAGCAACTGATCATATGTTATGTATTGTATGTGTTTGTTTGTATGTGCATGTGTGTGTAAATGAAAATAAAGTCTGTAATCACTGAACGATGGGACTCAGAAGCCTCGACAAAAATAATCATAATAGGTAAGAATGTACAGACTAAATGTCTTAATTAAGAATTGTCTTATTAAGAAAACCTCATAATGTAAATATTCCCAAATTTATTGTATTAAAATTGAAAACTTCACAGAGATTATTTTACTCTCACTCCAATCTAATCGAAAATAGATTGGAGTTCTCAGCTAGTTCAGTCAGTAGAGCATTCACATAGAAAGCGAAAGATCCTAGGTTCAAAAACCCAGTCAGAACATATATTTTTCTCTTCAATTTAAAACTTATTTTCATGTTTTTATTTTAAATTTAATATTTTCTCACTGATTGACAAATTAATATTTGAGGAGAAAAATGTATGCTTACACTAGGATTCGAACCCAAGGTCGCTTGTTCTATACATTAGTACTCTTGTCAACTAAGCTACCTAGACCTCCAATCTGAATACAATTAATTAAATTAATATTAAGAAGCTAAAGCTGTTACTATGATTGAAATAAGTATATTAAAGTACACAACTAAATTATTGTAATCAAAATGGTAAAGAGAAAAATTTATGCCTGAACCGGGAAATCGAACCCCGAACCTTCAGCTTTTCCGTGCTGATGTTCTTAACCATTGAGCTAATCCAGGCTTCCTTCCCATCCAATATTCAATAATTTAGTTGTGTACTTTTAATATGCTTATTTCAATCATAGTAAACACCTTTAGCGTCTTAATATTAATTTAATAAATAATGCTATAGCTATGTGGAGTCCCTTCATGTCTTCTTCAGGTAGGAAGCCATTCATTGTGTATTTGTGAATGATGATTCATAGCATTTGAATGTGGGACCAAGACAGTAAGGTAAGGGAAGGATTTATGCTTGGATGGGAAGGAAGCCTGGATTAGCTCAATGGTTAAGAGCATCAGCACGGAAAGCTGAAGGTTCGGGGTTCGATTCCCGGTTCAGGCATAACATTTTTCTCTTTACCATTTGATTACTGAATACAATTGTTTCTCTTATTTATAAATAAATTACACTACTGCTCTTGCCAACTAAGATATATAAGCTTCCAATCTAAACATTTTTTTATTCTTTCCAACACAATTTTTTTTTTTTGAAATTATTCCTGTGGTTGCCCATGGTCTGGAATTTAGGTTCAGTTTAGGTTAAGAACTCTCCTGGTGCTTCATTATCATTTATCATCCATCATATCATTGGTGTAACGTAACTCCGCCTTCCAGGTGCCCCAACCTAAGATGGATTACAATTCTGCCAATGCCAAGGGAGAAAGCCAGAAATGTCATAAAAGATAACCTGGTGGCATTAGACAAAAAAAACACACATTTTTTCTCTTATTTATAAATAAGAAAAAAATTGCTTTTAGATTGGAGGCCTAGATAGCTCAGTTAGAACTAGAGATCCTTGGGTTCAAACCCTAGTCTAGGTGTAGAAATTTTCTCTTCAATATAACTTTATTTTCATTATTTTAAGGTGCCAATTTTTGTTAATTTTAAAAGCCTATTTTCACTATTTTACTGCATATCTTCTTGCATTTTTAAGTGCTACTTGCCTTCGTATTTTAGCCAAAATAAATATCTGAACTTCCAGGCTGTAGTGAATAAAATTTTGATGAATGGGTTGTATTGTGGAGAAGTGCCAATTGGTGTAACTTCATTACTGTTAAAAGAGACATGAATGACAGTAATTACACACAGGGAGGAATGCCAATATTGACGTGTTAGAAAATGGCAATTGGTGCCAAATTTATATACTTGCAGAAGCCAAATATTTGGAAGGTCATTAGTAATACTTATGTTACAGAGTGGCGTGCAAGTGCTGAACCCTGATCCAGGAGTGTTGTGCCCCATGTGGCAGCACTCAACTTGCTAAGTAACCAATATGCACCAGTCTACCGGATCGTCTTGATAGTGGTTTGGAGGTCTTGACTCTCAAGGCGTACAACCAACATTCTTTCCATATCCACCCACATCACATCACTATGCTTGGGGTCGAGAGTGATCATCCATATAAACCTGCCACAGTCTCCAATTACAGGTACTTTAATAATTTAGGATGAATATTAATTGAAATTTTAACATTTACAATGAGTCGACCGCTGTGGTCCTCGAGGTAGCATGCTGCCCTTGTCACGCAGCAGGCCCGGGTTCGATCCCCGGTCGGGACAGTTTCCTGGTGAGGTTTTTATTGGGGTGTTTTCCTCAACCTGTAGACAAATGTCAGGAAACTTAAGGCTCAAACAGTCCCCGAACATCACATGGCCATCCACAATCATCATCATTCATATTCCATCTTAGATTAAGTTAAGATTAAAGGACTCTCCTGCACACCACTATCATCATCATCACCCAGGCCAAACCGTAACACTGCCTTCCAGGCACCCAACCTTAGAAGTGGTGTTACAATTACACCAATGCCAGGAGAGAACACCAGAAATGTCCAAAAAGGACAAACCTGGGGCAATTAAAAAAAATTTGCATTGATGGACAATTATTTAATTTGAAAAGGAAAAAATTAATGCTTGAATTGGGATTTGAACCTGAAACCCCTAGCTCTGTATGCTAGTGTGTTAACCATTACACTATTTCAGGTTCTCGATGCAAATGCTAATTTTTCTTCTTCATATACATTTCTCCTTTATCGTCAAGAAGTAGATGGCCATTGCTACTAGTGCTATCTGGCAGCTTCTAATTCCAGAAGACATTTTCAGTGAGAAATTACATAACTTTTATAGCAGTTAAGCATTATATCCCCAATGTATTAATTTAAATTTTAACATTTGCAATGATGGACAATTATTATTTAAAAAAAAAATTAATTGCTTTTAACTGCTACAGAACAGCGAGTGCCAAGTTAAAGGCATATGAAGGCTGCGCTATCTTGAAGCTGTTTCTTCAGGAAGAACCATTTTAATTGGATTTCTTGCACCCTTTATATACTAAACATCACCATTGGGATGATGCCTAGTATGTAAAGGATCCAAAAAAATCCATTAAATGGTTCTTCCTGAGGAAACGGCTCCACCTTGACGGGATGAAGAGGACTTAACTTATTTACTGACATTTCAAACAAACTAGGAAATAAGAGAATGCCCATATAAGCTGCATGTACATCAATGCTGCCCCATTCCAATTTATACAATCATGGTGCCTTTTAAAAGCAAGAAAAGAGAAATCACCAAAACTCTTTGTGAATTGTAATTATGCAATGAATTTGTGTTATCAGCTACAACTGGTGAATACATGTATTCAAGAATGAATACCTTTTAAATTAATATTGGGAAGTAAACATTATGAGGTTATATCATTAATAGTGAGTGGAGAACATATCTTTATTGACTCACCTCATATGATTTCAAATTTCTTTGATACCGACGGTTTTCAGACAATATCATGTCCCGCTTCAGTCATGGCTTTCCACTGACGAAATTCTGTGATTGTTGATTTCTCTAATGGCATCACCTCTTGTGCTGCCATCTTTCGTTGAGATTATTAAACTTTGTTAATTAAATTTTAACCCACCGGAATATTTGAAATTCATAGATCGATATTTATTCTTCTGAATGAATATCATTTCCCAAATTGTCAATTCCAACGGTTTATCCAATTGAAACAACCGTTGGAATTGACAATTTGGAAATGATATTCATTCAAAGAATAAATATCGATCTATGAATTTCGATATTCCCATGGATAAAAATTGAATTACAAAGTTTATAATCCCAACGAAAGATGGCACCACAAGAGGTGATGTCATTAGAGAGAATCAACAATCACAGAATTTCGTCAGTGGAAGCCACGACTGAAGAGGGACATGATATTGTCTGAAACCATCGATATCAAAGAAATTTGAAATCATATGAGGTGAGTCGATAAAATATGTTCTCCACACACTATTAATGAATAAACTTTTCTTATCCCAAATCCATTTTAACATGATCCACCATCTGGTCTTAAAATCTTCCCTCTCCTGCCTTTCATTTGCATCTGAAAATGAAATTATGTTAAGTCCTAGCAGCTGTCCAAAACAACTGATCTAAGAAAATGTGCAAAAGGCACGTAGATATTGATTTATAAATCTTGTTTTTTACAGAGTGTCATTTCCTGAAAGTGTGAAATGGCTGTGCATAGAGTTTTGATCCACAGTGTGTGGCACAGCACAAGCTGAGGATTCTTTACAACTCTATATTCCCAGTCTGCCAACCTCTGCCTTCAGTACTAAGCGAGTTACAGATGATAATGATGGTGATTCTTCTCCTGTTCCATACTGGCCAATATTGCAAAATTTCAACAGAGGCAAGCAATAACTGGCCTCAAACTGCTATCGTTTTACCTGGTAAGAATCATAACTCAGTTACAAACTGTTGTTCTCTCAGTCTAAACTTTATCCTTAGTGCATAGTGGGCCAGATACGAAAATCTAGCTGGAAAAAAATATATTTCCTCACCCTCACCAATTCATCTTTTTCACACTGATATAATGCCAGAATGACTGTGCTTCACTTATCTGAAAAGGAGGGGATAAAATTCTAAAGTTTATGAAAAACAATATCTGGTCCCACATCCCAGTTGTGTTGTAATATGTACAAAATAAAGATATTGTGTCATATTTGAAGACAAAAATTATACAGCTCAGACTGGTGCTTGAACTCAGGACCTTTGTTTTGGCTTTCTAGGCCAATACTCTACCGATTGAGCTACCTGAGCAAGTTCCAATCTAAATGCAAATTTTTTCTCTTATTTATATATATTGCTGTTAATTCCCATGCAACCAAATGCTATAAACCTTGCTGTCTATCTTGTAAATGGCAGCTTTATTAAGAAGACATTTATTTGGGAATTTTACATTACATTATAAAATCAGTACGGCTTCTGTCAAGGTTTTTATTATTCATTCATACATCTCAATGATGGATAAAATCAGTGTGAAGAGAAAAAATATACACTAGGATCTTTTTCTCTCTTCAAAAGGATTTATCCATTATTGATGATATATGAAAGAATAATAAAAACATCGAAAGATGTTGTTGTTCAAATTTGCAAAGATTTTGTTTAAATTGCAAATTCTTTGCATACAATGTTGAGAGGCACATGGGACTGTGGGTGCTCTTCGTCTATCGTTGGGGACATTTAGCCTGCCAGTCCCTTGATTGTTTGACAGGAGTAGGCTATATGCAGACTGGGTCCACCCCCTCCCCTCTCTTCATCAACCCTCATACAAAACAACTTTATGCTACACAAACACATAAAAAAACAGACTTTTTTTAAAATAAGACAAAATGTTTTAATTAATTAAACAAAACATACGTCATTCTAAAATTTTTCTCTGTACACAATAAAACAAACATCATATATTAAAATGGGCCTGCGGAAGTTGGGCTTATTGAAAATATAACACATTAATACATCTATCCTGCCCAGCACAGAATACAAGCATGAAAGTGCAATGGGTGGTATTAGAACATACACACACACTACTAGCTCTTGATTCGGTGTTCTAATGGTACCATGCTCGCTTCTAGTTCCAAGATTTGCATGTTCGACTCCCCGGGGTCAAGTTTCTATTACAAGTTCTATGATGTTGTTATTATTAATTAACATTTCTCAAGAAAATAAATTAAATTTGAAGAGAAAAATTTCGCCCAGACCGGGACGCAAACCCGGGACCTTCCCATAAATGTCTTCTAACTAAAGAACGATGCCATTTGCAAAGATAGAAGCCATGGTTTCAAAACATTGGAGATGGGAATTACAACAAATATAAGAGAAAAATTTGCATCTAGACGTAACTCGCCTCGGTACTAGTGATCGAGCACTTGGCCCCGGAAGCCAAGGGTCCGGGTTCAGGCCCCTCTAGGAGAAAAAAAACTCTTCTCTTCAAATTAAGTTCTGCTATTCAGTTTTTTTTAATTCATCTGTAAATTTGAAAGATATATGTCTTTCAAAAAATAAACATTATGGTTTAAAAAAAAATTTGGTTATTTTATAGAGAGTGAAGGATTCCAGTACATGGTTTTCATAATTTATTGCAGGAAAGAAGTATATTTTCGTTGGAAAACTGCATCTGATTATGTAAGGATGAAAAAGCGTTGTTTTATGGTTTCCGGTTGTTGTGGATATGAGTGGCATAGTACCACAGGAAAGGTTTGAAAAAAACATCTTGAAAACGAAACGCATCCTGGTGGGAATGGGTGCAGCAGCACTCATGACAAAGATTCTTTTACACCTGTTTCAGGTATTACACTTACTCTAGAAGTTTTAATTCTCCATAATGATCTTATTTTTTACAATTTCAAGTCTCATGGAAGCATGCCTGCTGTTTGGACTAGGTGATATGGTCTTTGATACTCAATGAATTTGCTATTGTGCATATTACTTGCAGTTCATTAATCATTGTTGTCAATAAGTAAGTTTCGAATTGCATATGAATAGGTCTATAATATAGTAAAGTAAAATTCAGGCACAATAAAAATTTTAAAATAAAATTATTTCGATTTTTATTATATTCATACATCTCAATGATGGATAAACATATTTAAAGAGAAAAATTATACGCTCAGCCGGGACTTGAACCCGGACCCTTGGGTTCCTAGAACAAGTGCCTATACCATTTGAAACTACTGAGCAAGTACCGTCTAAATGCAATCCTTCTCTATAAGTTGTAATTCCGCCCAACAATTGCTTGTGAAGGCTTTGCTTCTATCTTTCAAATGGCCGGCCCTATATAAGAAGACATATTTTGGAAATTATTACATTACATTATAAATGCAGACGGCTATTCTATGTTTTTATTATTAATTTCATACACTCATGATGGATAAACATATTTAAAAGAAAAATTATACGCTAAGATGGATTGAACACGGGACCCTGGTTCTACCCAAGTGCCGCTACATTTGAGCACCTGAAGCAAGTACCGGTCTACAAACGCCATCTTTCCTATTACGTTGATTCCCGCACAAAATGCTTTGAAGCTTTGCTTCAATCTGCAAATGGGGCTCCGATATGAAGAAACATATTTGGAAATTATACATTACATTATAAATGCCAAGTACGGCTATTTCGATGTTTTTTATTATTAATTTCATACATCTCAATGATGGATCAATCATATAAGGTAGCTCAATGGTAGAGCACTGGACTAGAAAACCAAGGGTCCCCGGTTCAAGTCCGGTCTGAGTATATAATTCTCTGTAAAATGATTATCCATCATTGAGATGTATGAAATTAATAAGTAAAACATCGAAAAGCCGTACTGGCAATTTAACTGTATGATAATTCCCCAAAATATGTCTTATTAATATAGGAGCGGCCATTTGCAAAGATAGAACCAAAGGCTCAAGCATTGGTGGGCGGGAATTACAACGATATGAGAAAGATTTGCGTTTAGGACCGTACTTGCTCAGGTGCTCAAATGGCAGAGCAATTGGACAGAAAACCAAGGGTCCCGGGTTGAATCCCGTCTGAGCGTATAATTTTTATCTTAAATATATTTATCCATCATGAGATTATGAAATTAATAATAAAAAATCCGAAAATACCGTACTGGCAATTAATAATGTAAGTATAATCCCAAATATGTTCCTTAATATAGGAGCGCCATTTGCAAAGATGAAGCAAGGATTCAAAGCATTGGTGGGCGGGAAATTACAACGTATATAGAGAAAGATGTGCGTTTAGACCGTACGTGCTCGGTAGCTCAAATGGTAGAAGCACTTGGACTAGAAAACCAAGGGGTCCTGCGGTCTGAGCGTATAATTGTCTCTTTAAATATGATAAATTATGTATTTGAATTAAATTGGGA
Source organism: Diploptera punctata (assembly GCA_030220185.1). NCBI lineage: Eukaryota > Metazoa > Arthropoda > Insecta > Blattodea > Blaberidae > Diploptera > Diploptera punctata. Next base: position 2,630 of record JASPKZ010003975.1, on the reverse strand, counting down.
AGTAAAATTATGAGGTTATATCATTAATAGTGAGTGGATAACATATTTTAATCGACCTCACTTAAAACTTTTAAAATCCTTTGATATCGAAACGGTTCAGACAATATCATTCCTTCTTCAGTCATGGTTCTCCACTGATGAAATTCCATGATGTTGATTTCTTTAGTGACATTCACCTCTTGTGCTGCAGTCTTTCGTTGGGATTTATAAACTTTGTAATTAAATTTTAATCCACCGGAAGATCGAAATTCATTCAGCAGAATAATATCCATTCTTGGAATTTCGGATATTCCAAGGATAAAAATTTTATTAAAAGTTTATAACCCAACGAAAGATGGCAGCACAAGATGGTATGTCACTAAAGAAAGCAACAATCACGGACATTTTCATCGTGGATGCCATGACTGAAGAAGGACCATGATATTGTCGAACCGTCGGTATCAAAGAAGTTTGAAAAGTATGAGGTGAGTCAATTAAAATATGTTCTCCATCACTATTAAAAATTATGTAATTGATACCTGTATTTATGTCTTCCCCAACTTTTATGAAAATGGTACTAGTCCATTTCATCAGCCTAACGCCTTTGCTGATGTAGAACTATTCTGAAAGGCCTACACTTTTATAAAAATGTTTAACCAAGTTAAACCAATGCTAGCTCAGGTGGTTTAGCATTGGCTATTTCCTAACTAGTGGGTTCAAGTTTGATACTTGTGGATTTGGAAATTTTAATTTTGAAGATGTTCAATTAATTATCAGATCTAGCAAGGGTGTGTACATTTTTCATCACTAGATAAATCATATACCTGGATACATTTCAAGTGCAATGTACAATTTTAATTACTAGATAGTACCCAGATGCCTGGATTAAATTTCCAAATTTCCCAAGTTATGTTGAGGAAGGCATGTGGTAATGTTTATAGGGATTGGTCTGTCAGGTGGCAATGTTAAACTTTGTGGTTCTTCTTGTTGCTTTTTGAAGAGGGTAGGGCTAATTTTGGCAGTGAGGTGAGGTTCATATTTCTTCATCATCATTCTTCTCACATAATGTCTGTAATGTTAGAGAGCAAATTTTCCTTGTTGGCAGATCAGGGAATTTTTCTGGATATGCGTTGGGAAATCAAATCTACAATGGATCAAAAGGGACTGCTACCTTGCAGTATGCCATTATTGTATGAAGGCTAGAGGAAGACACCTTGGAAAAAAATAACACTATATTCCTGGCTTGTTACAGCTTTTAATATTGGTTGGATGTGGGAATCCACGTGGATGAAACGCGTCCCAGCTAGGATTGTCTCACTAATCAAAGACAAAAACAAATCCTCCACTTTTATGAAAGTTATGTTGTAGATGATATAATATCTGGTGTTTACTTTAAAACATTAAAGATTGCTCAAGACTAGATTAAATGAGTATATATGACAATTGAAACAGGTTAAAAAAATTCAGTCTGGTTGATTGCCCTAGAGATTTGAAACTTGGAACATCCTTGATAACAGGTCTCAATGCTTTTCATCATCATCAGCAGAGCTCTATAGTCCGTTTTGAGCCTTGGCTTCTTCAGAACTCTCTTCCAGGCTCCTCTGTCTCTGGCAACCAGCCACCATCATTCAATTTGTGAGCTTCCTCGGATCCTCCAAAATTCCATCTATCCAGTGCAGCCTCGGTCATCTGACATTCCTCCATTTTTCTTCTTCCTTCAGATATACTTTCATACTTTTCTTGGGGATCTCATGCTCTTCTTTCTTGTATATGTCCTGCCCATCACAATCTTGTAACTTTAATTGATGTAACCATATCAGGAGACTTATACAACTGGAAATAACTCATTCTCTCTTGTCACATACTGGGCCATTATGTATTTTCTTAATTTTCTTTTCAAATTTAATTCTAGTATGCGACAACGTCATTGCTTCACTGCATTATATTAACACTGGTTTTACTAGAATTTTATGTAGATTACATTTCATTCGCCTCCATGGTATCTTTACCTTGTCGTGGTGAGTGGCTTGCGTGCTTAAATGATCCCAAGAGCTATGGCGGCAAGTAGCATTGATGCGATAGGGTTACCCATGCTGGACTGGTCGAAGGTTGATAAGCTAGACGAAAAAATGTACACTTGGTTTGAAAGAGTGATGATCTTTCACTTGTACAAATACAACTGTCGAGAAATTGCAGACATGGTTCAACTGGGGTAAAATTTTCCCGAGGTCAAATAGTCCCCCTTCAGTTCTCCGTGGTGGGGACTACTTCAGGGAACCCATGCCAAAGTCTCAAACATGGGTACATGTTCTAGGAACATGGAAGTTGTTAGGACTTTATACAATTAGGGGGCACTAGAGGTATTAACCCGTGAATTAGATAAATCACCCTTGGATATAGTCGCTTTACGGAAGTAGATGGCCAGGAGAAGGTTCAGGAATCAGGAAGCTTTGCATTATACTACGGGGGTGCAGAAGGACCTGAATTTGTGAACGGGTTTTTAGTCCGAAGGAGTTTTAATCCACGCTGTCATGAACCTACTGGTTCGATTAGTGCCAGTGAGTTAGTTGTTACATTTCATTTCTCTTGTAAGAACCTGACTCAAAGCACTATAATCAAAGTATGCTTTAGTGACATTTGAATTCTCCTTC